>JAVJIF010008795.1:0-84578 GCA_038442645.1 Agave tequilana
ACACCAAAAATATACACAGATAAAGGCGTATCAATAGCATCAGACATGGTTCATATACTCACAGTTAAACAACTCAGGAATGATACCACAGAGAAAAGGAAGTTTATTTAGCACTCTGTGAGATCTCTGGCATTTCCATTATGTAGTATTCAGAGGACAATACAAATTTTTTTCCCGCAAATGACAATCATACATCGCTCTTGCATTCGACTAAGTGTATAATCTCATATCAATTCTGTAATATCCCTAATCTAATAATACTGTATTTTAACTTTCACAATATTTATTTTGATCTATCGATTATTTTAATTAATCAGTTAATTTATTATTTTCTTCTTGTGATTATATTATTAAATATGCAAATTATTATTGAGATAGTAATGGTAATTTGGCATTTTATATTTGCTGTTATGACATTGCTTTTAACCGATAGACTGATCTACCGATACTTGGATTGACATTGAGATAGTTAGAGTTGGTGTTGACCTGAATTGATTGATTTGATTAGTGGACTCGATGGTGATGGACTTGATCTTGGGTTGGGAGTAGGCGAAGATTGGGTTGACCCGACCTGGTAGATTTTAGATTTATTTCTTGATATATTACTTGAGTTTTATAGATCTTGTGATTGATCTTGATAGAGTGATCACATTGAAATATAAGGATTTGATTGTGTGTGTCAGGACATATAGTATTTTAGTTATGGGATTTGGATATGTCAGTAACTCAGAGTGTATATATATATCGATGACTGAGGATCATAGTAGATTTGGATGTGAAGAGAGAACTAGTCATTGATCGTTAAACTTGTGGGTTACTGTACCGATCACTCTGCCATGGATTGATATTTGACGGTCAGATGACTATTGAGGGCAGGTTCATGATGACTATTGATATTGGCTATTGTTATATGCAGTACAGTCATATGAGATATCCATCAGTTCTAGATGAGACTGGCTATTGAGTATTATCTACTGTTATTGTATAAATCCATGTTATTGAAAGTTACTGGAAAATATTGTTGGACCGTAACACTTTCATTGTTATATTGTGTCTACCGTTTATACGGTAATACTGTTCATATTGTCATTGTCACATTGATATTGTTACTGTTACTGTATCGTCCCAGTAATTGACATGACATGGATATTGATTATTATAAATAATAATATACATTGACCGATTTAACTGAATTGAATAATAATATGTAATGAACAACTTACACTGGGATTGGGGAAATTGATGGAGGAGACAGCGTCTGTATTTTGGGTGGACCTAGGATACAGGTTTGCGCAGCCGACTGAAGGTTCCACTGCAGGGTTTCTGGGGGATGACTGACATCCCATCTGTACTGTTATTGTTCCACTGTTCATACAGTGAGATTACTGTTACTGTTACTGAGTACCTAGCGGTACGGCCTAGTTCAGCGCCAGAAAACTGAGGCCGTGATTCCGAGTATGTACGGAACCTACCTAAAGTATGGACAATGTCTCTTCCATTGATTTCAATAACTTAGGACCCTAATTGATACGTGTAGTAGGCGTAGTATGGGATGCGTCTATTACAGGTGGCAATTGGTGTTCGCTGACATAATAAATGATAATAAACTGTTAATGTATTGTGACTGACAATAATCACCTGATTGTACATATGATTGTAACCAGGACAGATCCATGACCAGATTTAGATACAACCTAGTGACATGTGATAGATTACACGCCTTGACATTGATTGCATATTTACAGTTGTGCCAGTTATATTCTACCTTTATTCATGTTTATTATCATGTGTATTACTGTTCAGCTATTTATCTTGCTATTTAGCCTTTTCTACTTACTGTTGCTCTTACTACTATTTATGCACATTGTTTCTTCTGCACGAGTTCTTTTTCCCTTTACACACACACTCATTATGGTCGCGTTCTGACGACCCTGGATTTGCACGTCCAGATATTGGACGATTGTTTCTAATGTGCAGGTGTTCGATGATGAGACGTTCGCTTGGCGAGAAGCTTGGGTCCTCCCCTTTGATTCTGGTATACTTGCATTTTATTCTTGTTATTATTCCTTGATTCCTGTATATCACCTTTGACTTCTATTCAGCTGTCATTTTCTTCCGGTTATTCATTGCTATCATGTGTAGTCTTATAGTATTATTGCAGTGATCCTTGCTTATTATAGTTCTGATTTATAGCTTGTTCAGGTTACAATTGAGGCTTAGCGTGTATACGTGGGGTATTTTTCTCGCGTATATGCGTCGCCATAACGTCTCCGTATCTTTAGGATCGGGCGTTACAAATTCCCTCAACATTCTTCTCCAGAACTCTTTTATTACATAAAGTTACATAGAATCCTATCATATTAGGACCTATCATATCATACTACATAGCACTAACAATACTGAGAATGAATCTAAAACCTAAATATTACAACAATATACAACGTCAACTCCCGAGTATTCGTCTCAGGACCTGGCATCATCGTGTGAAGCGGTGCCAGATTCTACCAACTTCTCGAAATCTATTTCAGCTGATCTATACTTCAACTTGAATCCACTCTTGACCCATGAGTTGATGCACATTAATGCCTGCATGCTACTGTAGGGCAAACAAAACTTCTGCTTGCGTACTTCACCGCCTTTGCTTGAAAACAACTCGTCAGGCTCAACTGAAGTCCCCTGAACTGCTAAGTAATCGCGGGCCATCACAGAGAGCGGGGATACCGAGCACTGTTAGCCCTCCACCAATCTAAGATGTCAGTGGCGATTGCCAATGGTGGCTCTGACACATATGTGATAGTTCATCTGATGCTGTGCTCATGCTCCCTCGTCTCCTCTTCCTCGCAATCTCCTCGGCAAAAGAAACCACATTGGCTTCTTCAGCCTCTTGAGCTCCAAAACCATTGGACATCATGGGCAACTGGCTTGTAGCGTATGCTCTGGCGAAATGGCTCCTGGCATCTTCAAAGTTCTTCTCAGAGTTGAGGTTCTCAGGGATGAGCTCCTTTTTTATCCTTGGATCAAGGACAGCGGACGTGAAAGTGAAGAGGTTGTAAGCTTGGGTGCTGAAGCTTCTAGAGCTTTTTGCCATGTCATCGGCTACATTCTTTAGCATTCCTGGCGAGAGTTATCCCTGCAAGTGCTGATCATTTCAAAGACATGGTCCATGAAGAGGTGCACGAGACCTATCGTGGGCAGTTTACAGGCGCATAGGTTAGTCGTGATTTTGTGGAATGGCTCTAGGTATGAGTGCAATATATGGCCACAGATTTCTCCGTGGTGGTCAGCAACAAATTCCTGGTTCCAAATGTTTCTTCATGCTTCTTCATGGTACCATCCATGGAATTTGGGGCCTACATAACAAAGATAATCCATTACGCATATGTAATTTGTAAGTAGCAGTCAAGCTAGAACCCAAAGATAGCTTGGCTAAAGAAAATTCTGAAATTCTGAAGGGAAAAAAAGTGATCATAAATATATTAAAAGCTCAGGAAAAATTAGGAAAATGCCTTAGAATAATGATTAAATAGTTGGGCGATCACACGTGTCGCACGGTTGTCAAAACACCAAGTGTCCTATTGTAGTGACCCTTGGATGGCTTGGTTCAGATGGCCACCTAGAGGTTTAAAATATGGGGAAGGCTTATTCAAAGTCAACCAACATAACTATAGTTGATATTATTGAATAACTTGTAGTGAATAAATTTACAAAGTTGTCAAGAAAGAGAAGAGGAGAGATAAAGAAGAAGAAGAGAAAATAAGAAGAAAAAAATTGAAGAGAAAGAACAGGAAAAATAAAATTAAAAGTGGTGGACTAAGAAATGGTTGAAGACTAAGGGATAAAAGGTGCAGGGCTGAGGAAGAGGTAAAAATGGAAGGACTAGGAAGAAGAGGAGCACACACTTGCTGCTTAATGCGGCTATCCTCTTCTCTTTCAGGTCTAGAATTATTGGCAGAAGTAAAGCAAAACCATAGTTTGAGATATCACTGATGGGGACATCACACCAGTACTAATTATTTTTTATGCCTTAGTCTATTTTTTGAGTTTAACCTTTTTTTTTATTATAAAACTTAGTCCCACATCGGTTGTCATGGGGAAGTTCACTTTGTAAGAGCCTATATAAAGAGGCTCAACTCAATGAATAAACAGACAATGATTAAATAAAACTTTTCCAGTTAAAATTTGAGAGCTCTTGGGTTCTTGAGATTGGGGTGTGAAGCCCGTGGTGTAAGGGGTGTGAAGCCCGCGTAAGGGGTGCGAAGCCCAAAGTTATCTGGTTCTTTCTCCAACCCTAATCTCTCTTTTCATTTTATTTCTTGTAAACCCTAATTTTCTTTTTATTTGTATTCGAAAGGTGATTGCGATCCTGTATTACATCAATTTGGTATCAGAGCTTTGGTCCCAATCCCTTTCGAATTCTTCTCTTCCCCAAATCCTAAATTTAAATCTGGATCTCTAGGTCTAGATCTAGTCTAGGTCTACTTTGCAAAAAAAAAAAAAAAAAAATCGATTATTGTTAGATCTAGATCTAAATCTATATTTAGATCTACTTTGTAAAAAAAAATCGATTACTGTTACATTTTGATCTAGATTACTTTGGAAAAAAAAGAAAAAAAGAAGAGAAAAACAGAAAAAAAAACAGAAAATAGAAAAAAAAACAGAAAAAAACAGAAAAGAAAAAGAGATGAAAAAACAAAAAAAAAGAGGAATTTTAAAAAGTTATTGTTCACCGTGAACAGTAATTACTGTTCATCCGGTTACTGTTCACAGTGAACAGTAACCGCCATCTCCCACCCCAACCAGTCCGGAATCTGTTTCTCGCCCGTTCGGAGTCCGTTTTGAGCTCTGTTCGAAGCATTGGGTTCGTGACTGAGCCCCGAAGCCATTACAAAGATTCTATAGCACTTGAGCAACAGATCTGACCTCCACTAGCTCGTATTTGGCACCAGTACTGTCCCAGCAGCAGAGAATCAGTGTTCTAACACATCTTCAGCCCAATTTGAGTCCAATTCGAGCTACCGATTTATTGGGTAACCTCTGATCTTTATGCATTGAGTTTTATTCATGGGATTTTACTTTTGTGGCAAATACATTTATACTGATGGGGATGAAAAGGAGGTTGAAAGTGACATGTATGCAGCTCTCCCGTATTTTTGGGGTTTTTATGATCAAGATGGGTATGAAAAGTGGGAAAAACCATCTTGAGCATTCTTCAAATATTTCTCCTTGACACCTGCGCAGAAGTGTCATTATGCCCCAAATGAAGTTAGCTGGAGAAGCTTATTGGTGGTGGGAAGACAATCATATCGACTGTCGAGATTGGCTTATCCTACAAGAACTTCTTCATGCCAGGTATGCTCCACACCTCGAGGGGCCACAATTCAGCGATTTGATTGCTAAATGTGAGATCCTCGCTGGCATGGTTAAGATGCTAGAAAGCAAGGCGATAAAGGCTGTTGACAATCCAGAATCAGAGCCAGAAATTGATGACGATCTAGAGCCAAAGCCAGAAGTTGATGATAAGCCAGAGCCAAGACCAGATATTTTTGCTGAGTCGGTGTCACAACAAGAAGAGGTTTCCTCACAGCCTATGGAAGTGAAGGTCTCCCTGTTGAGACCCTTGTAGATGTTCTAGCGGAGCCTACTTTGAAGCTAGTACCACCGTTGGCAGCTATGAGTGTATCATTTTTTTTGAGATCACCTGAGGTGTACGACCCATTGCAGATATGTCTACAGGAGCCAGGCTTACAAGTGATCAGGGTATTTATGGTGCAAAATGCAATCTGTTCAGTTTTCATCATGGATGACGTGTCTCAGTCTGCTATTGGTGTCTTGATCAAGCTGTTATTCTTTATTGCTCGACACGGAGACCAATCCACCTCCACCACCTTGGTCTCGATGTGATGCATTAGTGTCACTGTCACGGCCACCATCATGGCCCGATTGAGATGCTTCATGAGAGGTGTCCTCACTCGACAGGGTCGACTCTCTCCCACCCCGGGGGAAATGATGGGGACATCACACCAGTACTAATTAGTTTTTTATGCCTTAGTCTATTTTTGAGTTTAGCCTTTTCTTTTATTATAAAACTTAGTCCCACATCGGTTGTCATGGGGAAGTTCACTTTGTAAGAGCCTATATAAAGAGGCTCAACTCAATGAATAAACAGACAATGATTAAATAAAACTTTTCCAGTTAAAATTTGAGAGCTCTTGGGTTCTTGAGATTGGGGTGTGAAGCCGTGTGTGCAAGGAGTGTGAAGCCGCGTAAGGGGTGCGAAGCCCAAAGTTATCTGGTTCTTTCTCAACCCTAATCTCTCTTTTCATTTTATTTCTTGTAAACCCTAGTTTTCTTTTTTATTTGTATTCGAAGGTGATTGCGATCCTGTATTACATCAATCACCCAATACTGATATGTATAGTTGATAATATGAGCGAGATAACACTGATATTAACATACGACTGAGACGAAACAGTTGAGTATTGCCGCTATTGCCGATTTGTGACAAAAACCTACAATGGTACCAATACAGGTACCAAGATTCAAACCTTAAGTAAAACCTAATACGTTATCAAGTGGTTGATATGTATGCCTGGATTAGAAATAAGCCAAAGTGTTATTAATGTAATATCACCAACAACATTACGAACATTATTTTCCGACAATGAGGGGGTTAGATTTAAGTAATTTTTTGAGTAGTTGTCGGGCCATACAAGTGAGTTCGGGGGGAACGGGGCTTAGGTGTACAGGCAGCCTCCTGTTGCAGAACATAACTATGCACCTAGTATCTAGGTTATGCAGCTGTCCCGGCACCCAGGAGAGGCTGCCTAGGTGCCTAAGGAAGCTGCTTAGGATCTTAGGTAACTGAATGAAACAATATTGTGTTCTCAAGCTCTGTCTAGGGAATTCTGGCACAATATTTCTTAGTACAAAAGTCAATGGAAGAGCATTTCTAAAAATCCATGACATACATTTATTATGACCTGAATATTTAATATCCCTATTCTTATAAAACAGACAAAATGGCCTGCCATATAAATTGAGATTCCAAACTATTGATGACGATATCACCATTAATCTTCATCTAAGCACTGAAGCCGTTAATACAACTTTCAACCGGACATCAATTCTCGATGAGCTAGTGGCCACTTTCATCCAATGTGAATGTGAAGGCATCCATGCTCAGGTGGCAACCAGTTAGCGGATAGATAGGCAATGCTATCATTACAACTCAAGTTCTTGGCAATGCACACTTAACAAAATAAATGAAGTAAAATTTCTTCTTCTTATCCACAGACATGATAAAGGGGGTAAGAATTAAAAAAAAAACGTTGTAATCCGTATTCTACATGTTCTACATGAATAGAACCTGGAGTTTCATGAATTGTTTTCGAATTGCACAAAGTTTGTGTGTAATTTGTGTACTCATGAAGCTGTTAACAGTTTATGAGTAAATTAACTTCAGAATATGTCAGAGAAGTGGTTGTCCAAGAAGTGGTTGGCTAAGAAAATATTGAGATTATTTAGAAACAAATTTTTTTTGGAAAGTATTCGACTACGTAGGAAGCTAAAAAGAACCGAAATAATACCTTTCGCACAATATCCAGCATTGTATAATCACCATTCCAGCTTGCTGAAGTATCAAGTGGAAACTTCCATGAGCCTTCCTGATAAATGGCAGTGAGCTGTTTAAAATCCTGAGCAATTTCTGGGATTGAGTTCAACTCAAGTGCAAACTCTCTTATCTTAGACAATATTGGCTTTGGAGTCCTCAGGCCTTCTTCAATAATCAAGTTCAGGGTCCGAGCAGCAGGGGATGTAGCAGAAGGGTACCTTTCGAGCATCCAGCTCCTCTTTAGAGCATGACAGGCATGTATGGCATGCGGACTGCCATCATTGGTGCAAGAAAGTATCTTCTTGTCAATGTTAAACATCTGAAGGACCTTCATTAAAGAATGAAATATCTCTGGGCCAGTGCCATGGGTAAGGAATGTGAACTACATCAAGAAGAACTTTATTCAAGGACCAGTTCTCATCAATCCAGTGGCATCTAATACCCATATAGAATAATTGTTCGTAGGAAGTCCAAAAATCCAGAGTGATGGAAACTTTGGAGTTCACATGTTCTAGGGATGCCCTTACATCCCCAGCATGCTCCTAAAGATCTCGAGAGTGGCAGCATGGACCTTTTCCTTAGGCCAAAGCTTGGCTGATGGATTGAGAAACTTGAACGAGTTTAGAAGAACTTCATCCTCAAAGGAAGGAGTTGGAAGAGAAGCTCCAATTAGCCATTTAATCAGCAACCAGTTCAGATTGTCAAATCTACAGTCACAGGTTTTAAACAAGTTTGAGTCTTCTTTACTGGGGTTACACATTGTGTGGTCTGTTGGCTGTTATCACCTTGGCAATCATAACCTGGATGACGGTGACTGAGATGCCTTCCAAGATTTCCTTCATATAATAAAGGTTTTAAAAATTGAATATGCCAAAAAAAAAAATGTTAACTTTGGGAATTGCCCACTATTGTTTACAAAATACTTAACGAATAAGTTATGTGTTCAATGTTCCACTGCTTGGCTTCATATTTGCACAAATTTGATTTCAAATTTACACGAATAACTATCGGACATTGAATAACCAAGTTTATCAACAAAGTGTGCGACTGAGAAAAACTGTGTGCAACATATGGACAGCAGGAAAACTTTTCTTATTACTAATATAATGCTAAAAAATTTGACAAACTAATGTTATTATCAATATAATGCTAAAATAATTGATATACAAGCATATATAGGCTTGCCTACTTTCGGAAGGATTTGGAGCAAAATCCTTCGCATCCAAATTCAATGATAGCAAAATTAAATTGAAGACGCCCTCTATTCAAATTGATCTACATCATTTAGAGTTCACAAAAACCACAAAAAAGTGATTTTAAGTCTTCTTAAAGTGTTTTAGACCATGATCAAATATATAACAACAACTAAGCCATTTATCCCACGTATTTGGGGTAGACTACATGAACCAAAAGAGAACTATGCCGGATTAGGCACATGGATCAGCTTTCTTCACTCATTCCTATCATAATCAAATATTCAGATAAAAAAATTTGTATGAAGATCATAGATCTGTAAACTTGCTTTTTTAACTGTCCACAACATGGGAGCTTATATTGTGCCCACTTGATGAATAGGAAAGAAAACTTAGAATCACATGATCTTTGGTTTCTAGCCACTTTAAATGATGTAGATCAACTTAAATGAAGTAGATATTATATTCTAATGACCTAAGATTTGATTTTTAAGGGATGCACTTACTGTGCGATGTATCTAAAGGCACTAAACCAAAATTGTCTATGTGAACATTAGAGCCCTTCTTACTTCTTATCCATGATAAGTTTCCAGTAGATTCCCAGCTAGCTCACTTTTCTATATGGGAAGGATACTCTTGAACAAAAATTTAAGTATCTTTATACTCTGATGAAATAGTAGTTCACAATCAATTAAACATCGTGGATACTAACCAGTTGCAGTAGCTATAGAATAACTTTGTTTGCAAAATATGCATCTTCTGCTCTTCCCATCAGCAGCTGTTTCAAAGAACTTGAGATACACTGATGTCATCGACTTTTTCTTTGGCTTCACAGATGGGACCATGCTTCCTTTCTCTGAAGAACTCAATCCAACTTCCAACGGCTCTACGCTAGGCAGAAGTGCCATGTCCATCATTGCTTTTGTTTCCATCTCTGTTCCAAGTGACATAGTAGTAGAAAAGGTTTGAGCTCGTCCAGGTTAATTCAAAGTACATAACAGTGCAAAGATTTCACAGTTACACAACAGTTGCTCTTCCAACAATAATCTCGCATATAAGGGATCCAAATATAAGTGCATATAGTGCCAAAGTTTCATATGAAAAGTAGCTGCAAGTATGACGATACTCGATAAATTGAAAGGGATATTTCACATCAAAATCACAGATCTGCGAGCCGCTATACAAAATTCTGAGGATATTGCAGTCAAAATTTACATTTGGAAAGTGACTAAGTAGTGTACAATTGTATGTTGAAACTGAAAGCTATGTTCAGCTAGAAAAAAATAAAGTTAGATCTCGTGTTTTTAGGGATCCCCTTGTGTAATAAAACATATGACAGGTGTCCGCAGAACTGCATTTTTATGCGCAGCATATCTGCCACGAAGTTAGCATACTGTATTTCTACTGGGAAATGATGCATAGGTTTTAGAAAATCATGGTTGCACGAAATTGGATAGCGCTTGTGTCGTGCCACTGCTCCAGCACTCCAAGTTGACTAGCCAAGAAGCGCAAGGAAAACGGTTGGCATAGTATGTTTTAAAGATGATATTATTGGAGGTTCAAGAAATGTTTCAATCAATTATATAGCTTGTTCTTAAGACTATATTGCTATTGGATGACACAACCAGATACTAGGGTTGTTCGGGTCGGCTTAAACCCGAAACCCGCCCGAACTTTCGGGTTTTATACTAGTTTAAACCCACCCAAATCCGATTGGACGTGTATTCATTTTATTCAAAATCCGCCCGATCCGAACCCGATAAAACCCGAGACTGAACGTGAATCCGAACCCACCTTTTTTTTAGTATACATTGACTTGTTTTATACACGTTTGATTATATATTTATACATTTACATGTGTTGATATATTTATTTATGCATGTTTTGTATACATATAAATATGTATATACATAATAATACATAAGTTTTGCATGTACACACGTATGTGTGCGTGTATTTAAGTGTAAATTTACATAGTAAATCATTAGTTTAACCCATCAAAACCCGCCCAAACCCACCTGACCCACTTAAAACCCGAACCCGATCCGAAACCCGATGGGTGGTGGGTTTCAAAAAAGTCAAAAACCCGCCCAAACCCGACGGGTGAGTTTCCATTTTATTCAAAACCAGCCCAACCTGACCGGTGAAGACCCCGACCAGATACCATTCCTCAACCATAAAATGGTATCCAATCGATCATTCAACATATCCACTATATTCTCATATCCTAATAATAGATGGTCTGTCATCATTCATCATATCCAGTATATTTCTTACAAAATTCGCCATTATGATACTAATAAGTTCCACAAACCGAGTCCTCACACAATTACGTGAGAGACAGTTAACTACAATGTACTACTATAAAAGACTGATGATTACCTTTCATGCTTTTAAACGGGCTAAAGTTCCACTCCATCAAGTTCCTCACTAGCCAACCAATGTAACCTGAATAAAAATAAGTCGAAGAATTTTGTAAGGAATGTCTTAATTTTGAGAGGTATATAATCATGAAACTACAATATGATGGATAATAATTAATTCTGACCAACATGGATCAAGACAACATCCAATTATTAACAAAAAGGTGCACTACAAAACATAAAATAACAATCTTTAGAAGAAAAGTATTTAAATATCACAGTACTCATGTATTTTCGACGGATTTCATGCAAAAAAAAAAAGGAGCAAAAGTGGTGTAGCTACTCCACCTCACATATAAACACACAAAGAGATGTAGTTTGTGTGAAGATTCCATCATTTGAAACTTAACAAAGATTGAAAACTAAAGAGAAGCAAGAAAGAACATACAGCAACTTTGAAAATACTTCATAGATAAGGTCCTACATTAGTGGTCTTGACAATTAAGGTTTATAATGATAACAGACATGTTGCAGCATTCAATTCATTAGTAATTAGAATGTCATGAGATCAATCATAAGCACACTAAAGTTCACTTGTTAGACCATAATATACTTTAAAGTTTAAACTAACTAGATTTGAATTATAAGTTTGAGGAAAGCTATCCCAATTGTATCCATAATATTTAATGCCAACTAGATGGTGATATGCCACTTTTTTATATTGAAGCCCGGCAGATATGAAGCACAAGAATCTGATTCCACTCAACTTTTCGGTTTGTGCCTACAGCAAATCATATTCACTATGAAGATTCACATCAAACCATCATCTAAGGAATTCCGAGGCTAGCAATTTAGGTCACGCTGTGATGATCATTGTCATCAGTCAGCCATCATCTGACACCCAAATTTCTCCTAAACTAATTTGGTACTCCAAGAACTTAGGTTTACTTTGATTTTCCTATAGCTTTACACTAGTCTTTACTCCTGTGCAATAATGCATGGGCTCTCAAAAGAGATATTAATTCGTAAAAAAGAATGTGCCTACTAACATGTGCGTTAAAAGGGATCATACGAGCATGCGGCTATGAACTTCCATGGATGCAGAAATGTTCTGGACTGATCTCCTAGAAATAAATCATAAACCATCCCAATAGATGATGTATACTGTTCATGACAATTTCCATACATAACATATATGAATGTGAAATCTTTCCTCTAAAATATATGAATGTGAAATCAAAAATTTTGAATACATCTTACTCACAAATGAACAAATTAAGCGTGTTCATTTGTTATATATTATAAAGTAACAATCAATTCTCAGCCCCTTACATTGCCTTTTTGATGCAAAGGTAAAAAAATACTTTAGATCACTTGATTTTTCATCAATTTCATCATTTAATACGTGTTTTTAGAGTTAAAGATCAAGTTAACGATGTGATACTTATATATGTATTATATACCTTTAAGTGGGCATTATAGGAAATCCAACACCCTCCATCCCAGGTGCATACAGATATAACTTCAAGGTTTTTTTCATTCCATATGGGGTTTGTTTCCCTTTTCTTAGGCGGGAGGCCTCCTTCATTCTGCAGTTCTGCCCATAGTGTAGGCCTACAGACTTTCTTGGGTTTTGGTTTTTTTTTTTTTTTTTTTTTTTTTTTTTGGGGGGGGGGGGGGGGGGGGGGGGGGGGGGGGGGGCATTGTTTCAAATTAAATGCAGAACGCACTAATCCAAATTTAATACACATGACGAGTAAATAATGTGCAAACGGTTATAGTAATATGTGAAATCCCATTGTGATCCATGTACCCAACATCATTATGCAAGGATCTGAGTTCATGGTGCATGGATGCCAATAGTGACTCATGAAGGCTACTCATAATACATGTTTGCAGCATTATTAGTCGACAACTTAAGTTAACGCTGCATGGAGGTTGATGTGGTTCATGAAGCTTCCTTGCAATTAATTATCAATAACTCCTCCATATGGGTAACAAAAGGACTATTCTTTCTAATCATTTATAATTTAAATAATTATTTTCGACTTGCTTATTTTTTATGTTATATTTTTCTGAAAATTTTATTATTCTTAAATATCTTATTTAGAATATTATATTCTTTAATAATGAAGAAGAGGAACTTGTTAGATTAAAGAAAAGAGAAAATAATATGTATAAGAGTAGGGAGAAAAACTAAAGCTAATTTGATAACTGTAATAATTGGATATTTATTTATTCATTATTTATTTATTTATTTGAAATATAGGTCATAGCCTGTGCACAGGGATGAATTTAGGGCACGCTGAAAATTCACAAAAGCCCCCTATACTATAATAAGATTTCTTATTTACCCTAAAAAGTGCCAAGAAAGCCCATATATGCTTCAACAACAATTATTGCCCGTCAAAATTTCAAATGAACTCTCCATACATTCTTAAAATTTCTCATGTGCCCTCTAATAGTCCATTTCGTTATATATTGTATAATTTTTATAATTTGCTCAATAATTTTTATAAAACCCTTACATTTTCCATTATATTTTGCCCCCTCTCGATGAAGCCGCTAGCTCCGTCTCTGCCTGTGCAAGTGGGATTTGAACTCTAGATCTCTTGCTCATTGCAAATGCTAGAGTGACACTTGCATAAGTTGGATTATTTGATTGCGGAGAATTGTTATTAATATCTACAGAAATAATTACGATAATTTTACTTAATTCAAATATTTAATAATCAGAAGGAAATATTTTTAGTATTTATAATTCAATAAGAAGTACCAACTGTAATACTCGTATTTTGTAATACATGATAATCGTATTTTAATATGTATTTATCTTCCTTAAATAAATCTTGTATATTATTCTTAATCCTAAACATCATGCTATCACTTAGGAACTTGACTAATTATATATGACATCTACCTGATAACTATATTATTCATGTTAACATGGTTGCTGGCAAAATATTGTATACAGTAACAACACCCTCATTTATACTTATTACATGTCCTGTTATACTGGTATCATATTCACTGACATTATATATCATGTTATACCGGTATCCTGATTACGCTTTACGCATGTTGACGTTGTTACGAAATTATCACCGAGTTATCCCAGTGATCTAGGTAACTTGTACATTCAATTATCTTAATAAATTAATAACATGATATTAAACAAATTACACTGAGATTGAGAAAATTGATGGAGGAGACAACGTCTGTATTTTAGGTGGACCTAGGATATAGGTTGCGCAGTCGAAAGAGGGTTCCACTGCAGGGTTCTCGTGGGGTGACTGGCACACCGTCCTGTTCCTGTTCTTGTTCTTTTTACACATGATATTCATGTACCTGACTACCTTGCGGTAGGGCCTGATTCAGTACCAGGAGTCTGGGCCGTGATCCTCGATATGTACGGGACCCACTTAAAACACAGACAATGTCTCCAATCGATCAGTTTCAATAACTTAAGACTTCAGTTGACACGTGTGATAGGCGTAGTATGGGATGCGTCTACTGCATGTGACAATTGACATTCGCTAACATAATAAATAATAATAAATGTTCATAGTGTATTGTGATTAACTGTATTCACCTGACTGAATTCACCTGACTATACACATAACACTTGATTTGGACATCTGATGCTAGTACTGACTGTCTTTATATTGTTCAGCATGTTATTTAGTCTTATTTCAGTACTTATTTTTCTAATTTTTATCATGATATTAATTATCAGTTATCTTTCATTTAAAGTCTATCATTATGTGCACATTGTTTATATGCACGAGCACTTTTCCTTTTTCTTATACACTTATTAGGTCGCTTTTGACGACTCTGAATTTGCACGTCCAGATACTGGATATTTCATGTTATTGATCAGGTGTTCAATGAAACCGGACATGTTGCGAGGAGCTGAAGTTTTCTCTCTATCTATTCTGGTATTATTGTCTTCCTTTATTCCGGTTATTATTCTTTGATTACATTTAGCTTCTATTCTATTTTTATTTCATCTGAGATCATGTGTAGACATTATATGTATTATTGCAATGATGTTGATTCTTCATAGTAATTATATAACTTGTTCAGGTTACTTTAGACTTAGTGTGTATACATTAAGTATTTTCCTCGCGTACATACATCGCCGACTCTTATCGTGACTTTGTTTCCACATATTTTGAGAAGCGGGGCGTGACAGGATTTCTTGGTATCAGAGCCAGGTTTACTCAAAGGGGATCTAGTTCTTACCGTTAACTTAAAACAAGTTATATTTACACTGTAATAAACATATATTATTCACACAATGATATTGAGTCCATTTGAGAATCGATTGTCTTTCTCCTTGGAAATACATCTTTTCGATCTCTAATCTCTTGATATTCTTGATTTCTATTTTTCTTTCAAAGTAGTTTGGATTCTCTTCTTGATTCTCATATTCATCTCTACTCTTTACCTGGTCTTATCTCTTGAAACCGGTTACTCCATTTTGAAACTGATAGTAGAGATCAGAGCGTGCAGCGGAAGAACGGTAAACCCATAATGCAGTGAGAAGTAATTGGAAGCTCGATAACTTCTCCCTTGATTTTGATATTTTTATCATTCCCCCGCTTTATTTAAATTTTGAGGACAATTTTTGTTAAGGTGGGTAAAATATAATACCCATATTTTGTAATACAAGATAACTGTATTTTAATATATATTTATCTCCTTTAAATAAATCTTGTATATTATTCTTAATCTTAAATATCGTGATATCACTTAGGAAATTGACTGATTATACATGACATCTACCTAATAACTATATTATCTATGTTAGCATGGTTGCTAGGAAAATATTGTATGCGGTAACACCCTCATGTTAGACTTGTTACATGTCCTGTTATACTGGTATCCTGTTCACTGATATTATATATCCTGTTATATCGGTATCCTGATGACACATGTTGACGTTGTTACTGTGATTATCATCGAGTTATCCCAATGATCTAGATAACTTGTACATTCAATGATCTTGAAAAATTAATAACATGATATTAAACAAATTACAATGAGATTGAAAAAATTGATGGAGGAGAAAATATCCGTATTTTAGGTGGACCTAAGATATAGGTTGCGCAGCCGAAAGAGGGTTTCACTGCAGGGTTCCCGTGGGTGACTGACACCCCGTCCTTTTCCTATTCTTATTCCTATTATACATGATATTCATGTACTTGACTACCTTGCGTAGGGCCTGATTCAGCGCCAGGAGTCTGAGCCGTGATCCGGGTATATACGGAACCCACTTAAAACATAGACAATGTCTCCAACCGATCAGTTTCAATAACTTAGGATTTCAATTGACACGTGTGATAGGCGTAATATAGGATGCATCTACTGCATGTGGCAATTGGCGTTCGCTGATATAATAAATAATAATGAACTGTTCATAGTGTATTGTGACTAATTGTATTCACCTGACTGAATTCACCTGATTGTACACATGACATTTGATTTGGATATCTGATGCTAAAACTGACTGCCTTTATTATTGTTCAGCTGTTATTCTAGTCTTATTTTAGTATTTATTTTCCTAATTTTCTTCATGATATTAATAATCAGTTATCTTTCATTTACAGTTTATCATTATGTACGCACTGTTTATATGCACGAGCACTTTCTTTTTCTTACACACTCATTAAGTCGCTTCTGATGACTCTAAATTTGTATGTCCAGATACTAGATGTTTCATGTTATTGATCAGGTGTTCGATGAGACTGGACATGTTGCGAGAAGCTAAAATTTTCTCTCTATCTATTCTGGTATTGTTGCCTTTATTCCTGTTATTATTCTTTGATTTCTGTATATCAGATTTAGCTTCTATTTCATTTCTTATTTCATCTGAGATAATATGTAGACATTGTATGTATTATTGCAGTGATGTTGATTCTTCATAGTGATTATACAGCTTGTTCAAGTTACTTTAAACTTAGCATGTATACGTGGGGTATTTTTCTTTCGTATATACGTCGCTGACTCTCGTCGCGACTCTGTTTTCGCGTATTTTGGGAAGCGGGGCGTGACTTCTCATTTTGAACTCATTTGATTGAGTTGTTAACTTTTGTCCTAATCAGGATTGTATTTTATTTTTGAGAAATTCATTTTTTAGTGACAAAAGGGGAAAAAAAACAATACTTTAAAAATTGCTTTAGAAACGCATACATGGGTATGAGAGAAAGCATGATATGAATAGCCAGCTAGCTTGCTAGCCACCAATCAAAATCTTGAGAGGATGTGAGAGAGAGTGGAAGAGTTTTTTTTTGTTTTTTTTAGAAAGATGATAGAGATCACCCTCCAGCCTATATACAAACACTCAACACTAATTATTACCCAAATTCAAGGTTCTAAATGTCGGATATTGGGATCGTATTGGATGGGGGTTTTTCATATCAGATATCGGATATCTGGGGGGATATCGGATATCTGGGAAGATATCAGAGATAGGCGCGCATATCGGGCGTCATATTGGACGCTATATATAATGAAATATTGATAACTAAAGGTGGGTTTAGTGTCATAAATATCATCTACCTAATAAAATGATGTAATATGTATGCAAAGACAGCAAAAAATAATGTACATTTGCGCGCAATCGTGCAATAAATAAGTTATTTCATATCGTGCGATATTTCGGTTAATTTGTTGCCCGATATCAAGCGATTTATTGGCCGATATTTCAAATATCGGTTTTTTTTTTGCTGTAAATGATATGGGAAATGATTTTCTCATATCGTATCGGTGGCAGGCAAAAAAAAAAAAGATATCGGCCAATATTTAAAACAGGGCCCAAATTAAATCCCCAAATTCGACAATTGTGGGGATCGAATTTGGAAAACCCCCTTGAGAGGGAGGGGTATTACTTGTCAGCAGCAGCATATAGACTTAGAGTGAGGAGGTGTAGGTTATTTATTGAAAGAGGTTGACAGAGCTGCCGATTTTTCTCAGATTTTGGTGGTATTTTCTAGAGTTTAGAGAAATGACACGTGGCTGTAGTTTCTCTCTCCCTTAGATGGGCTTTTGCTCACTAATATGCACTACTGTGTAATAAGATATAGTTTGAATAATGATTCAATCAGAAAATAAAAATTCATAAAGAGTGATGATAAATGCAACCTTCTGCACATTTCATAAGAAACATTGGTCGATTGAAGTGAATTAGGCCAAAGAGAAGAATTCTTCGAGTATCTTAACTTAACTACAGACAATTGCACTCACAATCTCAAAGTTTCAGTCCGTTAACTGCCATTTTTTTTTTCAGTTCGAACCTCGAAATTTTACCAAAAAATTCATAAACCGTTGAACCTCGAGAGGCATCAATAGATCTCAAATTGAATTCATACACAAAATTTTCCAAATTGTCCCAGAGAAGAAAAAAAAAAAAAATGAATCGGGGTTTTAATGGGGGGAGAAGACTGACCGAATGTAGCTGGCCCAGACGCCGCGATCGACGGCCGCGGCCTGAACGCCGGCGACGGTGGGCATCCGCGGGTCAACGGATCGCCGAGGAGAGGATCTCGGAACGCGGTGGCGGGTAAATTTGGGAGCGAGCCGGATCGGAGCCGATCGGCGAGCGGAGCGGAGCGAGTTAGAGAGAGAAAATGCAGAAAAGAGAGAGTTTTTTTTTTTTTTTTTTTTGGAGAAAATGGCTTCTGGCTTCACTTCACGTGACTCAGATGAATGGTTGGCGCTTAAGCTGAGCGAGCCGAATGGATCTAAGGCCCAGCCCACAGAAGACTGGGCTTTGGCCCAATTTTTTGAGCCCATTCATAAAATTCGGGGAGAGGACAACATTATACGATCCTATAAGATGATGTTTAAAAAAAAAAAAAAAAAAAAAAAAAAAAAAAAAAAAAAAAATTCAACAATTAACATTTTTTAGAGAAATCATTTGTTGAAATGTGTCTCTTTGAAGAGGTTCTGAGAGGGAGCGCAAACTTTGGGGCCGCAGGTAATGGATGACAAAATGATCACAGAACTACTGCTCTTTAATTGGTAGAAAGAGAATAAAAGTTTTTTTTTTTTGAGTTGTCACTTAATATTTTCCCTTTTCCATGTTATATTTATAATTATTGCAGGAACAAACACTTCTATTCAGAATACATGTTCAGTTCAAAATTATTGAACATTTGATAAGAAATTATTTTGCATTCACGTGAACTTCACAACTTCCACAAAACAAAGTCTCTCTTTTATTTGTCATCTTGATACAAACTGCAACAATAATTGTCAGAAATCAATGCATCCAATGAGCTCCATTTCTTCAACTTTCTCAGTGTCCACAGCCGATCAAAATTGGATGAAAAACATGTTTCTTTCGTTCTTGACTTGATCATTTCTTCCACATTGCACGGAATGGATATGAGATTTTCTGCACAGACATGCTACAATCACAATCCATTAGAATGGAAATATCACACAATACGTCGTAAAAAATCTACAGCAGCACAAAAACTCACGATAATGTCGTGATCAGAACTTGAGAGAGTCCTGCATTAATGAAGCAATCACGATCTGTGCAATGTTCTGTGACAGCTAAAATTCGACACTTGAGGCTGTGTGAGATGAGTCTAGAAGTGGATGTTCTGAAAAGCAAAATCATGTTTAAGCTTAAGAATTAAGAAAACATCGATAAAAAGAGAAAAGTTATCAATACTTGAGAGTAAATTCAGTAACATATACAGGAAGCCTGAAACTCATTGACCTAATCAATAAAATGAGGGCCCTTTTGTCTCACATCCACGTGCAATCAATTATGACAACTAGGGGTTCAAATTTGAAAATTGTTTGTATATCAAAATCCTTGTCAAATTGTATGAATCAATAGAGGCTTGTCTGAGTCCTTTTTTTCCTTCTATATAAATCTTTTAAAGTGGAATCAACTAGGTCAAGAAAAATGGCCGCTCTTACAGATTGCTCCCTATGATCCAGAAATTATGCCACTAATCTATTTAATAATAGATAATTTAAAATGGTCTAGTTTAGATTAGTGCCAATCTTTTCTTTAATAAACCTAATCTAATTCTAAACTAATTTTCACTTATAATACATTGTAAAATTCCTAATTGACAATTTTCTCAAAACTTACATGTATGATCAATATTACCAAAGTAATGGAGGAGATGCGGTCAACTCACTTGCAAAGAAATCTCTGATCAACCACAAGAGTAGAGGCTTCAATCTTCTTCACCAAAGACACTAGTATTGGTGCTAGCTCTCCTTCCTTCACCAAAATCTCCACTTTGACCTACAACCATTTTCCAAAAAAAAGTTATTGTTTATATTTTGTTGACGGAAGAATGTATATTGGGGCATGAACCTCGGGGATCCCGTTACAAAGTTCCTTGAAAGACAGGGCGAGCTGGAAGCCCATGAGCCGGAGGCTCTTCTGCGTCTTCTTCGATCCCGTTGAAGGGTACACATGGAGGAGGGTAATAGAGTCTCCCGCCCGGATGAAGTTGCGGATCGCCCACTTGAGGGCAGTCCTCGACGCCTCGGTCTCCTCCACCACCACAATCACCCTCTGGCTCTCCATTCCCTTGACCTCTCTCTCCCCCTCTCACAAACCATATGATAGTTGCTAACTTGCTAGGGGGGCTAACACCCTCACATCTTTTTCATTGTTTCCACTCTCTTCTAATCTTGGGAGTTTTAGTTAGGTGCCTCTTTAGTGAGAGGTTGGAGGGGCAGGTGCAGGGTTTTGGTTTTTTCCTTTTCGTGTGAGAAAGGATGGGACCAAAGGGAAAAAGTGTGACCTTTATCCATGTATTGTGACTTGTGTCTACTCTAATTTAGTTGGGGCTAATGGAACTAGTAAGACCTATAGAGAGGATTTGACCCCTCCATAAAACCCAATGTATCTAATGTCTCATGTCAACTCAATTCAAATGACAGAATGCTTGAACGGGTGATTTGCAAAGGAGTCAGCCAAGTAAAGTTAGTCAATCATTGTTGTTTAGATTCTACATTTCAAAAATTGATCATTTTACTTTGATTTCCTTGCAAATCATTAGTTCTTCTTTTTTCATTGTAAATGAGAACTACATTCCCAATGGTTCAAATTGTTATGCCTAATTTATAATTTATGAAAGGATCACATTCATTTTTTGCCTCAATTAAAATATAAGAGTGAAGTCACTTTTATATGTCACGTTTTTGTCTCCAAGAAAAGGAGAAAAAAAAAGAGTTTTTTTTTTTTACTTCTTTGTCCTTTTATTTAATTTTGCTAGTGACCTCATTTAACTGCTTAATTGTAATTTAATATCCCACATTTACATAATTATCCGATTACTTGCACACAATGACCATTGTATCCTTTCTAGAAGACCACGCGGCAAGATCGCAGCCGTTGGATCAGTGCAATGTGGCTACCAAATCCAATGAAAATAAAAAAAATGTTTTTTTTCTATAAAATTAATTAACAAAATTAGAGATTAATATGTCATTTGGAGTAATAAGAACGGATGAGTTGGGACAACAACAACGGACGTCCAAAAGGGAATCAATAAGAAGTTGTCGATTTCTTGGGCTGGCCCGGGCCCATTCACATAAGTCACCCCCAACAAACAAGGCTTGCGCAGGGCCTGTTTAGGCCCACCATGATGCATGTATGCTTAGTGTGTGTAAAGATGGGTACAAAGTTTATTGTAGAGTAATTGATGGATCTATTTCACAATCACTGTTGTTGGTAAAGAAGTGTTAGAGTGCATTCCGCGAAGTCCCAAATTCAAGTCTTGGCTGCAACATCAATATAAGGCGCAGATAAGAAAATGTGTGAATTTGGATATGTAAATTGCGCATCGAGGCAAATAAAGATATTTGAAAATATTGTGAATACAGATATGGATACAGATATGTTTAAAACCTACGAATACAGATAGCTGCATATAGATGAATATTTTTGTTTGAATATGAAAATCCGCATATGGATGCAGATAGGGTGCAGATACCTGCATACGGCGGCATAAGGAGTTTGAATCTTTTTTTTTTTTTACTTTGAAGTTGAGAAATTTCTTGAGATTTATAGATGAATTATTTTGTTGGAGGTTGATGGTTAATAGTATATGCAAGCTAATAAAATTCTCTCTCTTTTAACTAATGTGACTTAATTATTTAATTTACTTAAGTAAAATTACATGTTTCTCTCTTCTAAATTTTATCTTAGTACTTTGTTGTTGCTATGCATTTTATAATTTTTTTAACTAAGATAAATTGCGATATAAACATATTTGTTTAGTCTATATGTAACCATAGTTGTCTCATATATCTGATTCGTCCCGTACCCCGATTCGCTAATTTCGATTCTGACAGATACGAATATCAATTTAATATCCGATATTATATGCATCCGTATCTAAAAATTGAAAACGAATACAGAATATATGTAGACAGCTAACTGGTTGCATCTAATCGTGACTGTGACAGTCACTGGCACAACTTTTGCGCATCAGCGCTCAACACTCATCTCAGTCAAACCAACGGACTTCAGTCGCAGCAATATCATTTACAACCAACCAAACAAGCCATGATCTGCATGGCATCACCATTGTTTCAAATTTACAGAAAGGGGAGACATTTAACATTCAGTCTCCTTGTGCAATTTGGACCTGATTCAATGGTCCGGTACAAGTTTCAGCAAGCCAAAAACTAGGCCGAAAGTTGCAGAACATACGATGTTATAAGAAACAAGAAGCAAAACACATGGGACTTGCGCAAACACACAAACTAAACAGAAGGAATCCAAGAAGCCTCTAGATTCCCAAAGTGCGAGTCGAAAGCATGACAGTTGATCGACATTTTACGACCAGCATTTCTCAAGAAAGCTTCGACGATGAGACTAAACACCAAACATTAAGGAAAACTCTCCATGAAACTACAATATTTTCGCTCGTCCCTGGTCTATTCCTGCCCCCGATTTATTTATAACCTAGCAGTCACTGATTCCTGCAGGCATTATGTCACATTACAAGCTCGGCTCTGCTCTATTCCTGACTTTCCCCTCTATTTTTGGGCCAATGTTGTGCAAACTGCCATCCTATAGGAAAACCAATTGCAGCCTCCCTCAAGAAGCTCGGTTTGACATGGCATGGCCACGGCCCCTAGAGGCATAGCCTTGGCCCCTAGGGGCATAGCCGTACCCCCTGCCGTAGTAAGAGCCTCGTGCACGACCCCCGCACGAGGGCCTCGCCCTCCACCCCGATTTGAATGGTGCCTTGGGAAATCGCCAAAGGTCTGGAGAAATGGAGACAATGTGGTAAACAAGAAAACCTTTTGACTTAGCTGAGATCGATGGTAAGGTCTCTCCATACCTCTGTGTCAATTTTCCTCTGCTCCGAGAATTTCATTCTCCCACGCGAATCCCGGTCAAGAGTGTTGCAAGAGAGGGTGTCAAAGAAGTCATCCTTTACATAGACAGGCTTCACAAAGGAAGAAGGAAACTAATCAATATAGATCGATACGTTTGGTGCGTGGTGGGGGTGTGTGTGTGTGTGTGTGATTGAGGCTTGATACATGCCAATATTTGGTACAACCATCATGATCATCTTGACGCCTTTACGGTACGGTACCCCTACAATATGGGCATGGAAAACAACTCCAAACTTGGAAGGCACTATGGAAGAAATGACCTTTTAAAAACATTTAAATACTTGGTACCAAATTACTGCCCAAGGTAATTATTTGGCATCAGAGGTCTTGTCATATAGAGCATGCAAAGACCGAGCAGACAAGTCCATTCAACTAACAACCTCCTGAATATAGTCTAGAAAATAGTGTGGCCTAACATGAAGATGACAAGGAATTGTGAGGTACTGTATAAAAAAAGCCTAACTACATACTCCGTACCTTGATCTCAGGTTTATGAGTTTCAGCATCATCATCCTCCAGACTATCATCTGATTCATCATCATTTTCACCTCCTTCCCTCTCATGCGCAAGGGCTTTGCTTTTACCAAGATGGCCCAGACCTCATCCTTGTTGAATTTCTCATTCATTGCCATGAAGTCGAAACTCTTCAGTAAATTTAGTTACATGATGTGAATACTGCAAAAAACACAGAATCGAAGTCCCGTTGCATTAAACTTTCGTGCTCCGTTAATATTATAGTTGAAGCGGCTGAATACACCAAGCACCTGATGTTAATGATTGCATGGATGCATAACTTGTATTTATGTTTTGGTGAGGGATCAAAGGGTTTGAACTAGTGGTCTGACGTGTGTGTATGCAAAAGAACACATGAATGCAGAATATTAAATAAAATACTGAGAAGATATCAATACACTGCATTGTGCATGGCTCAAGGTTTCAATTTGGAGAGTATGGCTAATGGTTGTTTAGAGGCGATGTCATAGCCAAAGGTGGTACTAGAAAAAGCTAAAGATAAAAGCAATGTGTACTGCAGGCAGTAAAGAAAACTGAGACGCCGCTTAAGAGAGCTAAATTGACAAAAGATTAAGAGCCCCAACCACAATGAATTGAATTGAAGGGTTAAGAAGATAATTACCCCATTTCCTCTTCCTCTTCCACGCCCCCTGTTGTAGTGATGTGTGTGCATAACAGCTCCATTTGGCTGAAAATGAGCAGACAAATATCAAAACCCTACTAATTCAGCTCACCATAAGATCAAACAGAAATAACCAATGTGTAGAGTATAATCATGTAGTTAAAATAATCTCAGACATAGAATAAAATTATCACCATTGATCAGCTTTTTTTCCCATCAAAATGGGGAGGATATGGAGCAGAACTTGAATAAAATATTGTATAAAAAGAGAAATGAAATAAAAAGGTTGACAAACCAAGATAACTCTCCAGAATGAAGCTTTTTGCCCACTTTCAGACACCACCACCATCATCTAAGCATTTTCCCTCAAAATGGGGTTGGCAATTGAGCAAGGGTCCATGAACGATTTGACATCTTAATTAATGCCAAATTCCTTGCCAACCATGGGGAAACAAGGGACTTGCCATAATCCTAAAAGCCCAATTGGCGGCTTCCAAACCACCTAAGTCTTGGGAAAAGGTCTAGTAGGGAGGAAAATATACATTTGTTACAGGAATTTACAATCAATTCTAAGAGACATATAACACCATGGGCCAAACAGAACACATCTCCAGAGCTGACGAAAAGCCTAAAAGAGATTATGGGAAGTCAACATTGATTTTAACATCTGCAAATGAAACAAACTTATAAGAACCATCAAGCTCTCCATAAATAAATGTAGCAGCACCTCCATAAATATAAATAAATGTAGCAGCACCTTCTCCCCTTCAGATGCAGCAAAAACCTATTATGCCTCAAGCACTAAAAACGAGCCAAAGGCCATTGTTCCATTGACCAGACAACCAAAAAAGGGGGGAAAAGACAAAGATTTCCCTTCTTTCCTCCCTTCTTTTAATACCTATCCTTCTATATCCAGAAACCAATCTATAATCTACAGACATGAAGAAAAATCCTTTTAAGTTGTCCATCTCAACTAGAATATATTAGTTTCTAATTCAAATAATGTCCTTCTTTACTCGAAGCATTATTTTTCTAATCCAAAATAACAAAGTGTATATATTGTTGTCAACACCATAGCCGCCTCTTGTCAGATCCCTTGTCATCAGATTAACATATTCTAATCAGATCTCCGAGGTTTGCTAGAAACAGCAAAGAGTGAAGTTCGTCCCATGATAAGTAATGGGCGCCATGAGACAAAGAAGACGGCTTAAGAGAGCATAGAATATGTTGAAATGAATTCCTGAACTTCAGGAAAATAGAGAGAAGGGAACAATGGGCAACTATTCCTCTCTTGGCTCGAGTTACCGTGTATTGGTTATCATATATATTTTCCTTTCCAATTAGAGATATCCAAATAAAACTTGTTAGTTCTTTAGGGGACAAGTTACACATAAATGTTAAGTAACGGTCTTAGTGGTTGCTTAAATAATAAACAATCATTTAATATAGTTGTCTGTTTGGACCATTGGTTTAAAGTTAGCTAGCCAGTTGGTTAGTCTTAGTTACTAATTACAAGCTTAACAATAATAATTGACTGAATGAAAAGGAAATCAAATTGGATAATCATACAATATTATATGGGACTAATCTTTTAGGTTATGAGTCTTGTGACAAATCTGAATCAGAAAAAAGTTGACACAGAAATATCTTTTTTCACTGCATAACTATTAACATAGGAAAAGTTGAAAGTTCACTCTCTATATTCAGAATGTCTAATGAGGATGCATTAACTTAAGATGTGGCACGTGTCAGCATCCAACAATACTACATAACAGCACATTGTTGACTTCCTGTTCTGCACAAGGTTTACCTCCAACTCTGAAGGAAACAGCTGGTTATCTTTTCCCCTTTCTCTTTTCAGTTAAGCTCTGATGTCACCCTTCTATGTGAAGGTACCTGAGTAGAATGTCATGTGGTTCTCTTGACTATGGCATTCTAATTCCATACTACACATACAAACGTGAAAATTTGCATAAAGTTCTCTGATGAAATGTTCAATAAATATTTGAGACATAAAAATATAAGAACTACCTAAACTCCCTATGTCTCATGGAACTAAGTTCGCATGAGCCCTACATAATACAAGGCAGGGCATACACAACAAATTGTACATCCCTGTGTATTGCGTAAGAGGGCCCTGGCAGTTCTCAACAATCCCACAAGCATTGGCTGTGGACAGTAAACTGGCACCTTGGCATTTAAGAGCAATAACAAACAAATATAATAATCTTGATATAAGAGGAAAAACGGTCAAATTTCAGCAAAACATTTCACTCAAACAGCATAACAAGAAATATGCCAACATACCTTCTGATGCATAGGTTTAGGTAAGGGCAGTATTGGCTCCTTGACCTTTGCTGGCGCAGGCACAGATGATTCCGCTACAGATGGTTTTTTCTTTGCTTCCTGTTGTTTAGCCTCTTCATCTTTATTGTTTGTTTGCAATGGCTGAGATGAAGGAATTGTTGAGGGCCCAGGTTGCAACAATTGATCGGGAGTCACTAAAGATACTGCTGGTTCAACTAGGTTTGAAATGGACAAACCGACAACTGAGGGCATAGCCTGAGATGCTGTTTGATAACCTAAGATTGAAGCAGGAACTGTCATTGGCTTGCTACCAACAGTAGAAGGCATACTTTGAGAGCTTGCTACTAGCAGATCATGACTAGAAGTTAACGGAGGCACCAACGGCAGATTAGCACCAGGAGCTGTTGAAGGGAAAGAAGTCGCAGGAGATATCTTTGGCATCAGACTAGATGCTGTTGCAGGTAGAGAAGTCACAGGAGATATATTTGGAACCAGAGGAGATGATGTTTCAGGAGCTAACGAACTAGCTTGGGTGGGTGCAAACTGTGAGGGCAGAGTAACAGAGGTTAAACTCTGAGAACTACTGGCAAGTGGAAACAAAGGAGGGAACTCTGGCAAATTTGAGGATCCTGGCTGCAAAGATGCATTTAGTCCAGGATACTGCAATGGCTGCTGGATAGATTGAGCAATAGGCATTCCTGGTGGTGGCCGAAGTAGAGAGGATGGCTGCAGATGAGGAAGGCCACTCGGAGGTGCATAAAATCCTGGCCAATACATTGGCATTGCAAGCCCAGAACCATTTGCATTTGGTGGAGCTGGCTGAGAGCCCCATGACCCAAAGTTTGCCCAGGTTGATATAGGGGCAAACCACCTTGGAAAGTTGACCTGGGAAGTCCCATTTGAGCTGTATGGGAATTAGGATCTGCAACAGCTCCACTTCCAGCAGATGGCAAGCTAGCTGATGGAGATGCAGGATGAGAATAGTGTGACTGCACAGAGCCAAAGAATTTATTAAGTGATAACTTGAGTTGGACAGGACATTAGTAAGGCAGTCCAGAGTCTCCAGGCATACCTGAATAATAGCAGGATCATTGTGAATGGAAGGAGTTTGAACAGGTGGTGATGACTTAACCTGTAGGTCCTGCCAACAAAGCACAAGTAAAATATTAAAACAAGAGCAATGGAAGTCTCTCAAAAAAAATAAAAGTAAAGAAAAAGATAAGCCATAGGTTGAAGTTAAAAAACAAACACATTAAAAGTCTGAGGAGGTTTTTTGGGGGGGGGGGGGGGGGGGGGGGGGGGGGTGTTTCCGCACTATGCATCGGAAGTAGAGGACAACACTCCCACAGTGTGCACATCTCTCATGTACTGTATGATAGGCAGAACACATTGAGCTTTAACTAAAAGTTAGGAACATATTCTCTTAGGTTCTTGTCTTTATTGTGCCGCAGACTCCACCCCCCCCCCCCCCCCCCCCCCCCCCCACCCAACCAAAAAAAAAAAAAAAAAAATCCAACTACCCACACCCAAAAATCTAAGAGAATTTGGTGGACACAAAGGCACAACCCGTTCTTAAAGATTATGGCTAGCCCCTCTCTTGCCAAGAACTTGGTGATGTTGAGGGAGGGTTGACATCAAGTTAAGAAACCAGTCATAAAACCTTGTCAAATATTTGATGGAGCTGCAACATAGTTGAGCCTATTTTGATCTTAAACAGGTCAGATGATGATAATGAACAACTAAGCCGACGCTACCTAAGAAATCAAAGAGAACTGCCAGAGGGAACAGTTTGATCACTTGCACATGGTTCTTGATCTGCATATACTAATCAGGGAGCATGCCTAGAAGAAGAGAAACATAAGCATATCCTTTCTAACAATAACCAACACATAAAAATCCCTTTCAAACAATAGCCAAAACATAGACGTGTTGGTGCAATACAACAAACAAGCAAAGGTCACAATCAGATATTTTGCTAGAAATGATAAAGATGCATCCCTTACACAAGATTTTATTCAAACTATAGGTAATTGGCCTGACCTACTAATAGGTAATTTGGTGATGTTGAGAGCAGGATACATCAAGTTAACAACCAGTCATAAACCTTTGTCAAATCTTTCATGGAGCATTATGCTACATAGTTGAGTCCATTTTGATTAAAAAAGTTTTAGATGATGATAATGGACAACTAAAATCGATGCTACCTAAGAAATTTGAAGGGAACTAGCCAAATTGTTTGATCACTTGTACTGTTGTACATGGTTCTTGATCTTCATATACTGACCAAGGGGCATGACTAGAAGAAGACATAAACACAAGCATATTCCTTTCTGACAATAACCAACGCATTAATATCCCTTTCTGAAGATATGTTGGTGCAACAGAACACATAAGCAAGGGACACAATCAGATGTATAATAGAAATGGTAAAAGATGCATCCTCTTGCACAAGATCTTATTCAAAGCATAGGTAATTTTGCCTCAGCTTCTGCCAGTATGTTTGGCCAAGCTATGCACAAGGCAGGTATTGACACAGGTATGGTTGATGGTTTTATAGTATATATCGGCAATATCAACCATTTCAACTTGGATGTATCCCTTGCTACCTAAGGAAATTTTAAAAAATAATTAAAACATATTTAAAAAAATGATAAAACTATTAGCAATATTTTTCATGTTTTTGAAATAATTGATTGAGTTTTGATCACATTTTGATGAAATGCACTTGCAAATCATTATAAATTAGCAGGATCCACTTGGGGATCCAAACCACACTAAACAGGCTAGGATTTAACAAAGGACCTAAGTTTACTCTTTTATCAGTTTTGATTTCAGATACTGGATTCAATTTTAAGGATCCAAACCAAAATTTCGGGTTGAATTCGATCAGGTTATCGGATTATGGAGCTCTATATAGTAAAATCATTAGGTCTACATAGTAAAATCATTTCCTAGATTCTAATTGACAGATGCGAAATTTTTTACATAGTGGTATTTCTTGCATAATTAAAATTCTTTTTAGTTGCAAGATTAAAACACTTTTTAAATGGGTTATTTTGCAAAATTATTAGGTTCTGCACATGGAAAGAAACTGAGTGATGATTGTGAACAGTTTGGTAAAGTTGTCACAACATAAAAAGATAGATAAATGTGGAGCAAATGAAGAAAAGAAGGGGAAAAGAAAAAAGACCGTAACCTTTCCGTTGCAATCGACGCTGACAGTTGTATTTCCCGATCAAACATAGAGATCGAAATTTGTGAAGCCCTCTCACAAAGCTTGCAAAGATTTATCCCGTAAGGGTTGGCTACAAAATAGGTTTTTCTTGTTTCTGAGACCACTCAAATCTTAATTGTTTTTCTCTTTTCTTCATCTCTTTTAATTAAGTTTCCCAAAATAACCCGGAACATAATTGGGTGGTTTCATACTGTATCTGATGATATTATGTTAATATCATCTCCGGTCCTCAAAACTATAATACTAGCAATAAATTAGAATCAACCGATATTTGAACCTTGGACCTAACCTTCATGACAAGGGCTGGCCATTAGAAAGTAAGATTGTTCTCTAACTTACATGTACTATTTGCAGGAGAATATTTGTCTGTAGTCTCCTTAAATCTGAAAGGTCTGAAATATTGCCCAATACCGATATTTTGTCCCAATATTGATACTACCCATATGACACGAAACTATACCCAGTATTGCCAATAAAACAAGATGAAATGGTCGATATTGCTGATTTCGAAACCAAAACCCTACTCTGATACATGGTTCAAAGTTGCGGTCTCGGCGGCCGACTCGGCGGGCACTGAAACGCATCGGTCGCGCGCGTCGCGAAACAGACTCGGGCGATACTTGCAAAACGCTACATATAAAGCTCAAAAAATTCTTTAAAAAACACGATAAACCTTAAAAAATATATAGACATGAATATTATGTATCACATGTCCAAAACATATTACCTATTACACTAAACATAAAGAGAATGCATAAATATATGTAATACAAGATCTATACTTTTAATTTTTAATACTAGATCTATTATTTTAATACTAGATGTTAATTTAAAACATGATATGTCAAACTAAACTAAAATTAAAATTAAAATAAATTAAAAGAGAGAGTAAGATGTGAGAGATTAAAAGAGAGAGATTTAAAGAGAGACTAGGAGAGAAATTAAATGAGAGGGAGAGAGAGGCCCAATCTCTCTGTCTAGAGAGATCGGGAAAGAGAGACAGAGAGAGAGAGAGAAAGGCTCGATCTCTCTCTCAAAGATCGGGAAAGAGAGGCGAACGGTGGGTCAGCGGGCGAACGGGCGATCTCAGTCTCTCTAAGTCTCGCGAGCGAACGGCAGCGACAGAGGCATTCTCGCGGGCTAACGGCGACAGCAGAGATGTTCTCGCTTTTGGGGAAGATCTGGTGAACGACAATCTCAAGGGCGAAAGGCAACAAGGGATCTGGATCTGGCCAACTCTTGACTAACTCAGAGCTGACTCGGTCGACTCGGCTGAGTCAACCCAAGTCGTTTCGTGACTCGACCGATTCGGCCGAGTTAATGCCGAGTCAGCCCTGAGTCCACCAGATCTCGCCTTTTGACCAATTCGTGTTGCATTCTCGAAACAGCCATCGCCGTTTCGGATACGACTCAACCGATACTTTGAACCCTGGTCTGATATCGATACTAAGATTTCAAATAGTGGTAGTGCAGTATTTTAAGTAGGGTGTGTTTTTTTTTAATTTAATTTGTACCCTTTTGGCTTGATTATCAAAAAGGCTTCTTGTGAGGGTACAAGTGGGTGGATGGGTGGTGGTTTTGTGTGTGCGCGCGCACGCGTGTGTCGTGGTTTTGGGTTCGCGGGGGGGGAGGTAGAAAAGGCAAATGAATGTGTGTCACTGTGAGTCAACAAATAACTTTAATGAGATCAAAAAATTGATGAAATACAATTTGTGTCAAATTCAAACAGATAAAAGTGCTAAATTTGAGAAATCAACATGGTAGAAGACAAAATTTAATGCACGTCGCATTTTGATCAATGACATATTCAAGGTTATCAATAAAAAATTAAATATCTAAAAGTATATTGTGATTTCTATTGAAGAGAAAAATGTCACAATATCATGCATTCATATAAATTTAGTAACCAGTATACTGATTATCAATACAATTATTACCAGTTTCTGTATTTAAAAATTGTAGAAAGCTTTGTTTAAGGGATCTGAGAACGTAGTAGAACAATGTGTGTCTATGTGTGTTGTGTGTGGTTGTTTTGTTGTTTTTTTTGGGTGGGTGGGGGGGGGGGCACCTGATGTGCAAATAGGTTGTAATTAACAACATACCAGAATTGAAACAATACGGCTGTGTTGCCCGAAAAGCGAACAGATGGTATCCACTTCTGATTGACAAATTTGAAGGTCAAGGAACGTATTTACACCTACTTACTTATTCCTATGTACAACAAAGATATGATGCATATGGACAACTCTGTATGAACCATACAGCATTATTGTGGATGCTACCAAGATCCTGACGAGAATTAACTGATCAAACTTTGAGGTGAGAACTTTCTGAGTTGTCGTAATTTCCTTTTGTACTTAGAATTGCTGTACTGTTTTTAAGGCTTAGAGCATGATGACAACTTAAAATGGCTTTCATTTCAAAGTACACTATTTCTCGTGCAACCACTTCCATAAAAAGAGTAGTGTATTTCTTACATACCTTGATATCACTTCCCCGAAAGAGTATATATTCATAGATCTTTTCGCTAGCGGGAACCTGTGGACCATCTTTCTTGCGTCCTTCTGTCCCGAAAGATCGAACTACAGAAGAAAACGACATGAACCGAATCAAACTGTCAGTTACAACTTCCACCAAATTTTTAAAATACAAAGGAAAAAATATATACATATAATAATGATGATCACAATGATGCCATCACAGTCCACATTAACTCTTGCAGCAATATTAGGCATACAATAGCAAAATATGTTCAAAATCAATGAGGAGAAAAGAAGCACATCAGAAACAAGTAGACTGAAAATGATTTTGTGATGGCAATCAACTTAACATCAACCTCCTCCACCTCTCGTGGAAAGAAGCTATTATGGACAAATTTAAGAGAGTATCAAACCTAAATTCAGCAATAATCTTTGAGCGTTACTCATTTGGGACAACAGACACCCATTTTTATTTAGTGAATATGTCAGTGTGTAAGGAAGTTAGAAAACCACTTCAAGTTTTGTGCATCAGCCCATGTGGAATTTCAGGAAAGAATTATTCATTCACTTTCTAATATGTATGCAGAGTTTCACATCCAAACTTTTGAAATAATCATTTCAGAAAATTTGCATGTCTGAGTTCGAATTTCTCAACATTAGTATGGAATGAAATACGCCACTAGCATGTGCCTTGAATATCTAAAGAAACCTTCTATCCAAAAACACGAAGACTGCAAGACATATCATTAGCAAACACATAAAATTGCTACACAAACATTCATCAATCTGCTGTCAAATGCATGCCTTGATGTATGAGTTTGAATTAAATAAAGGAGTAAAATCATATAGCACCATTATCATCTGAATGTTATGATCCAATCTCATGCTCAAGCTATTATATGAAAGGAAAAATCATTATGCTTGCTCTTTAGTAACCCATAGCAATGGCATACCATATTTGCAATGTAGTGCATAGCATACGGATTTATCCTGAATCCATGATGCTCAAGCTAGCTGGGAGGATGGAAAAAGAAGCTTCCTTCATTTGATTATTAAGCCATAATCAAGTGATCTACTCAAGCAGAAGTTCTAAAATGAACATTCCTAATTCCCATAGGCTTTGTTTTTAAACTTACGTTCATTTTTATGATAGCTGTCAACATATAGCCAACTGACATGGGTCAGCAATGTTCCGAGAGACATGTTTTCAAGAAATTAGAAAGTCCCTTTGAATTAGGAAATATAACATATTATATATTCCTATGATCTTGGCGTTTGAATATTGTATGGAGAGTTATTTCATTTTAGCATCATTGAATGATAAAAGAATTTAAGGAAGCTTGTTACAGAATAACTGACCTTGATAAGGCTGATAAAATTAGCTGGCAGAAGGCAAGCAACAGGCATGTTTGCTTGTGCTAGCTCTGAAAGGCATATATTCTTGGAGAGCCTTAAATGCCCAAAATATAGTGGAAGCATAGTCAGCTTACAGTTCTGCTCACAAGAACATCTAATTGCTAGTATTTAATATGTTTAGTGAACTGCATTCAGATTAGCTTGGGAATCAAATCTACAACAGTGTGTGTCAGGATAAACTAACATGTGCTATGAATATCAATGCTCTTAAGGTGCAATTCTATCCCATAATCTAGAATAACTCTATTACGGCCTCCTGAAAACTTTTTGTGGCTCATACTTCCTATTTAAAATGAACAGTGTGAAATGCCAAAAAAAAAAAATGGCATCCGCCCGAAGCCACAGGTCTTCTATGTCTAGCGAACTTGCACTCCAAAAGATCGTGTAACAATCTTTATAAGGTATTAACCATGACAGCTTTCTTAAAAGTTACAAATATTTACAAAGTCTTTGCTTAGAAAAGAGAAAGCTTGTGAAGAACAACAGTATCTAACTTCAGCAGATAAATAGATAGTTCTCTGAAAGATCAATATAAAACCAATGCACTGAAATTTAAAAATAAAATCAAAAAATCATTATCATAGGTGACTTGCAAATGAGAGGAACAAAACTATAAACCATATCACTTGCTTTGATGACGCTAAGCCTTGAAGAGTTATGGTATTGGTAATGCCGACAAGAAATCAAGGGGTAAAACTTGAACAAGTTCAGAAATTTGTTTTATTATGGCTCCTCTTTTGCTTGATGCTCAAGGCTAACAAAGATTTTTCATCTTCGCTTTTTCCAGTACATGATAATTTGTAGAGTCACTTTTAGTAACATGCAACACAATGAGTGCAGATCATCTCCAGAACGCCAACTGCCTTTCTAAGCTTTACAGGGCTATTGTCTATATCTATCTCAGGAAGTATTTAAGCTGCAGCTGGACATAAAAAGGTTGGTTGTCCTGATCCTTCTCAATTTGAAGTTGTGTTTCCTAGCCAAAGGCATCAGAGAAAGCAAAAAAACTCTGTCCCCCCCCCCCCCCCCCCCAAAAAAAAAAAAAAAAAAAAACGAAGTGTTTTACACCTCCAAGTTTAAAAACTCTTCTTAAAAGGAAAGATGAGCAATAAAAAACGTGTACTTTTGACAAAATCTTTTTAAACCCATTTTGACATTTTTTTTAAAAGAAATATTTAATATCACCTTTGGTTAATTGTTGATTCTAACTTTATTTAAAATTGCTCTTAATTTTAGTTATGATTTAATTGTAGAACTTCATCGGCAAACTTATTTATCTAGCAAACCATCTAAATAAACTAAAGTAGATATAAAATCATTGTTAATATTAAAAAATACTTTTCTTGAAGGTGCTTATATGTAACCTTATTTGAAACTTAACATATATAAAGTGTTTTACATCTATTTTTTTATAAAGTAAACCATTTTTAAGCGCAACTTGCAATCTGTCTGATTTTTTTATGTTTATACTATTTTTATTGCCTTTTTAAGTATTTGTTTTGCTTGGACTTCGTGCTAAACATGAATATTTCACGCTTTGCTTTTTTGTTGTATCTTGTTTTGCAAGGAAAGGGCTAGAATGACAGTGATAAACAATGCAAGGTAAATTGTATATGCCCCAAATTTGACTCCAATTTCCCACTAGACCCCTCTCAAAACTTTCTGATTTAACCCCTTGGCAGAGGGGCTAAACCATCTTTTTAGAGGGCTAAGAGCCTGTGATCAGATAAAAAGGGTGCTACATAAAAAGTAAATTGGTCAAAGGTTTTTCCAAAAATCAGTCCCAATTGGGAGGCAGAACCAAATTTTACCTATAATGCTAAGCAATAAATAACTAAAGAAAAACTAAGAGTGCATGCTAAGTAATAAATAAGTAATGAAAAACTAATAGTGGATGTAGATGATAACTTCATAAGAATGAAGAGAATTTAATGAAATTGTGGGTTACCAAGAATGGTGCAAAACTACAAATTTAAAAGGAGAATTTAAAAATAACAAGATGAACAATGTGAAACTAAAGAGACCAACCAATACATATTTAACATACTCCCTAAAGGTGGCAATGACCTAGGATCGTTGACCGAGACTAATATATATATATATATATATATATATATATATATATATATATATATATATATATATATATATATCCAAATCTCTTCAACCCAAACCTAATTTAATAAGTCGGTTAGCTGAGTCTACAAGAGCATGCATACAATTGGGTCTGAGAAACACTATAAACTACTACCCAAGTAAAAATTTCCATTTAAGCCAAGATATGGAATCAAGACATGCCTGAACCTTAGCCTCCCGCACAACCACAAAGAAGCTTAACTGCATTATGATTGCACTAAAGTAGGTTTTATCTCAAAATCATAGTGAGATGTGACAGGTCAAGCCTGACATGTTTCGCAAATGGTTAGCCAATCAACTGTTTTGTGACTTGACTGCTAAATTCGAGCTATGTTCACAGATCGGGTATTGATTCCATCTCACACACTGTAGGAAAAGCTTGTAATGTGAAAATACATTATTTTCATTTCAACAGCTACATAGGAAAGAAGACAGACAAAACTCTGGGACACTTTGCAGAATGCTAAGATTAGCATACAAATTGAAGTAAACAAATGAACTGAAATCTCTTTAGATCCATCTTAAGGATAAAGATTCGACTGCAAAGCATTACATACACCAGCTTGAATTATTGATTCTTTAATATATCGGTGTATGATAGTGCAACATGAAAACTTAATGTTGCCACAAGCACAATTGCATATACCACAAAAAGCCCCAATCACAGTGAAACAACCATAAAGCAACACCAGGCAAATCCCAAAAAACTAAATCCATGTAAGAAAATACCTAGATATCAAATACACTCTAAAGTGCAAAAAGTTGCATAAAGTTCTTGAATCCTAATTAAATCATATTACAACGACAACATCAATAACAAAGCTTTAAACCCAAACTAGAATTGATTACATGCAGAACCTTTCTTCGTTCATCTCATAAAATCTAAAACGGTTTATTAAGCTGCCTGTTAGCTACCAAGGGCAACCCGCCCTTACCAGGGCTTGGGACAAGCAAATGGAAGATTTGCACATACAACCATCCTGCATTTTTAGCTACCATAACAAGCAAACATGCAAACATTAAAACATACATAACAACCCTATAAGGAAATATATATTAGAAATTCCATGCTGTCATAGCAATGCACAGAAACTTCTACACTTGAGCTCCATAACATATCCCAACACATAAAATCTACAACAAGTCTAAGGTAATACTAATTATACTTAGAATTCCTAGAAGACAAAAGGAACCAAATTCCCTAAATAGAAAACTACATCCTAAGTCAGTGCATTGGATTAACAACCTCGCGAAATTCAAAACCCAAGCTTTCTTGCCATGACAAGCCTCATCCTGCATTACAAGCACAGAAGTGATGCATGCAGCACAAAACAATAGCAACAGTAAGAGAACTACTAGTATACCGCAAATGCGGTGGAAAACCGGCTGAGGAGGAGGGGAGGAAGGAGGGGGAGGATGGACGGACGGACAAAGTTTGTGAAGAAGTCACGGAAGAAAACCTCCCTTCTACAGACCGCACAGCCCCCCAATCGCACCCAGATCTTGTACAAGATCACAAAAAAAATCCGAACTTGCAAATCGAATCGTTAGGGCTTTTCGGGGAGGTTTACCGTTCTGAAGCCCGATGCTGGACTCTTCAGTGTTGATGTTGTACAAGATCCCTTCGTATCTGATCTCGCACTTGGAGGTCAAGCTGATGAGGCTCCCGATGTAGGAGTCGGCCGAGGGCCCCGGCGATCTCGAGGAATCCGCCGCCATGACCGCCGGGATTTTCTCTCTCTTTGATTTCCCGAAGCCCTTTTAGAGAGAGAGCGAGAGAGCAAGAAATTGGGAGAGATTGGGTGCTGAGCGGTGATTGACTCTAGTCTCGCGAGCGGGTGATTGTGAGAGCTCTGTTTATTAGATTTTGGTGGTGTTGTTTTTTTCCGTTTTAAATAGAAGGAAGTGGTTTTTGTAAATTTTGGTAGGGATAAGGGCAATTTCAACCCAAAAAAAAAAATTTTAATAAATTAGTATATTGCGAATGAAAAACTCACCGATCGACTAGGAAGATGAGGAGGAGCAAGAGAAAGGAGGAGGAGCAAAAGAAAGGAGGAGGAGGAGATCGACGCTGCTCTCTCTCTCTCGGATGAAGAAGGACAGACAAAGTTTATATATAAGTCACGAGAGAAAACCTCCCTTCGGTCGGTTTTGATTATTTCAAAAATCAACATCTCTCAAAAGTTATTTCAAAAATTGACCTATCCCAAAAGCTATTCCAAAAATTGACCTCTAATATGCCATGTCAATGGCACGTCAGCAGCGAGGCGGTTCGCCGGCTAGCGTGGGGCCCGCGCTGGCGGAGGTCGATTTTTCTTCGTTCAGAGTTGGCAACTCGAGATGAAGCTAAAACTTTTTGCCATTTTATTTTTTGTCTGTGATTGCCAACCCCTTCACAAAGAATTTTTTTTATTTTAGCCCAGACAAGCAAATTTTGGTTCATTTTTGCCCAAGTGTGCTTTCCTAGGGTTGCAACCTAGGACAAAAACCTTGGTTTTTTTTTTCAGGCTTTGGCACGGCCCACCCGAGCCGACCCGCCCCTGGCCCGCCACCCCCTCCACCCCTGCTGCCCCTCCGCCTGCCCCACCCTCCAGCTCTGTCGCCCTCTACCCATCACCCCCTCCACCTCCCCGCCCCTCCGCCTGCCTCACGCTCCAGCTTCGCCGCCTCTCCCCCCGTTGCCTCCTCCACCTCTGCCGCCTCTCCCTCTGCCACCCCCTCCGCCCGCCCTTCTACATCCGCCGCCCATTCGCTCGCCACTCCGCCCGCCACCCCTTCCACCTCTGCCACCCCCTTCTCCGCCCGCCGCCCCTCCAATGTCGGTATTGGAAAATAAAATGTCAAAAATATTTGTAAATGCCCAGGTTCGAACCGAGGACCTCAAGTGTGCGAGTGACAGTGAGACAAGCCTGATGATCAACTATATCACCCAATACTTGTGTAAATAATAAACATATTTAATGTGTAATAATTTTTTTATTTTTTTAAAAAATATCTGGGCCAGCTCAGCATAAGTCCAGCACGACCGAGTCGCAGGCTAGACCCGAGTCTCCTAAAGGGGACCCGGGCCGAGCCGACCAATACTTGGCACGCGGGGCGGCGTGGCACGGCCCGCGCCCTTGGCCGCCGTGCCGGGCCGGGTCAGGTTGACACCCTTATTTATGAAGTATAATCCCCCTCCCCCTTCCCCCATCCACAACAGCAACAATTTTTGTGTTGTTTTTTTTTTTGGAGAATGTAAATTTTATTTATCAAAACTGTAAGAAAGCCAAATCGGCAAACTACCCCTTACAATGTATCCTCACAGCCAAACTCAAGATCATATTAGTCGACTAATCACAAGTTTAGTCGACTAATAGTAGTAGTCGACTAACCCCAATTACTAGTCGACTTGAAAAGTGTTCTGGAAGTAGCTTTGTTCTCTGTTTATGCTCCAGTCGACTATATCAGAATACCTAGTCGACTATACATTAATCTAGTCGACTAGATCAGAAAGCCTAGTCGACTAACATGCACCAAGTCGACTAACCATAAAGTTAAGTCGACTAAGAAGTTGAGCTGGATGTATCCATCTTCTCTGTTGCCGCAGGAGTCGACTATACCAAAACATTAGTCGACTATATAAGATTGTAGTCGACTAGAACCACCCACTAGTCGACTAATTCTGCTGGCAACCCATTTTTCCTGATAGAATTCCAGATTCTCAAAACGCCACATTTGTATTTGGATCCAAAGCGAATACAATCCTATAGATGTGCAGTTTAATCTTGAATACAGTAGAAATCACCTCCTGAGCCTGGCCTTCAAAAATTTTCATATTGCGGGCATTCCAGATATGATAGACAGTACAAGCAAGGGCCACCTTTTTAGCTTTTGATTTTCCACTGGAACCCTTCGCCTCCTTCTTTATCCACTTAAGAGCACTAGAGATAGTTGACATCCCCCGAGAGATACCCAGCCATTCTCTAATACATCTCCAAACCATAGCAGAGAAGGAACATTGAAAGAATAGATGTTCTGCCGATTCCCTATTACCAACACAGAGTGCACACGATTCATCAACCTGAAGAAAGGTCAATCTATCTTTTGTAGGTAGCCTCTTCCGTACTGCAAGCCACAGAGTAAAAGCATGCTTTGGTGTGACATACGAATTCCAAACTGAGCTTGTCCAAGCTAGCCTGGGACCTTTATATCTGAAAAACTCATATCCAAGCGATATGCACATCCGCTCACCTACCGCCCAAGAGGATAACCTCCTCTTTGCCGCCTCAACTGAACCTTCTACAAGACATATTTTATCTCGTATCGCAACTAGCCTCTTTAGCAATGGCGAGTCGTCCCTAATACATTTCCATTCCCAAGCAGAGACATCCCCTTTAAGGTATATATGATGCACCCAACGCACCCATAAAGTGTCCTTTTTCTTGTGAATGTTCCAAAAGGATTTTGCTAGCAGGGAATCATTCCAAGTTTTTAGATCTCGGAATCCTAATCCACCTTCCGATTTTGGCAAACACATGGATTTCCATGAAACCGGATGATGGCGCTTATGCCATAAGAAATTCCTGCACAGCCGAGTTATCCTCTCTATGATAGCACCTGGAACCGGAAAAATAGATAGCCAGAAGCAATCCACTCCTTGTAGCACTGATCTGATAAGCTCAGCTCTACCCGCAAAAGAAAGACTGGAAGCCACCCATGAGTTGATATACATAGTTATTTTATCAACAAAAGGTGCAAAATGGTCCAACTGAAGCCTTTGAGCCGCCAACGGGACACCGAGATAACGGAAAGGCATCACACCAACAGGGATACCAGTCAACTGCCTCATTTGAACAAGTTCCTCTCCATATACTCCCGCCGTAAAGAGGCTAGACTTGAGCAAATTAGCACACAGTCCCGATTTCAAACCAAAATCCCTGAGGCTATCCATAATAATACTGACAGAAGGAATGTCCCCTCTCGCCATGAGCATGAGATCATCAGCAAATGCCAGGTGTGACAACCTAAGCTTTCCACACCTAGGGTGAAATTTGAACCCCAATCTGTTTGTACTCACCTTTAGACTCCTCGACAGATATTCAATGCATATAAGAAAAAGAAAAGGAGACAAAGGATCACCCTGTCGCAATCCTTTCTTTCCATTGAACATCCCCCACATCCCTCCATTCATGCCAATAGAATAAGATGGAGAAGTTACACATTGCATAATCCATCCAATAAATCTGTCTGGGAATCTAAGACCAGTCATTACCTCAGCAAGGAATTCCCAAGAGACCGAATCATATGCTTTCCGGAGGTCCACTTTAATCAAGCATCTCGGGGATATCCTCTTCCTGTTATACTTTCGCAATAACTCTTGGACCAAATGAATATTTTCAATCATACTCCGGCCCTCCACAAAAGCAGATTGCGAATTATCTATAATTCCTCCGAGCACAGGTCGCAGCCTCGCAGCCAGGATTTTAGAAATCACTTTATAGATCACATTACAACAGGCAATAGGCCTAAATTCACTCACAGCTTTAGCATGAGCAGATTTAGGCACTAAAGCAATCAAAGTGTGATTCATTTGCTTCAGAAGAGATCCTGATAAGAAAAATTCCTTAACAACATCACAGAACTGAACACCAATAATATCCCATGCTGTCTTGAAGAAGAGTGCACTATATCCATCCGGACCCGGTGCCTTGTCATTCCCAATACCGAACAGTGCCTCCTTTATCTCCTCCGAGGTAACCTCCTTCAACAGATCACAAGCTTGATGGGAGGAGATAACCTCCCCACAATGAAGCACCTGTGGGTCAACATGCTCTACCTGAGAACTAGTACCCAGAAGTCCCTCGAAGTATCGACTAAATTCCAATGCTACCTCCTCCGTCGACTCCGTCAATGAACCATCCTCCTTAGAAATAGCCGCCACATAACCCCTCCCCTTGTTTCTTTTCACAATACTGTGAAAGAACTTAGTGCATTTATCAGATTTAGAAACATAGGTGCATTTAGCCAGCTGGTAAAAGTAGTCCATCTCCGCCTTAGATAAGGCCAATGCATTTTTACGTAACTCCACAACCTTTTCCCGAAGTTCATAATTATCAATTTGAGTTTGGATCTGTACCTGAGCCAGTTTAAGGAGTAACCTAGCCCGTTCAGCTCGTGAAGCAATATAACCAAAATTCCTCTCATTGAGAAGTTTCAACGGGGCCTTCAATAGCTTTAGCTTGCGACAAAACTGAAATTGAAGAGAACCTACTATCTCAATATCCCAGGCAGCTCTAACAGTCTCCCGAAAGTCCTCATGACCCGCCAAGAAATTCCAGAATCGAAAAGGTCTATTTACCGTTCGGGGCCGCTCCAGCAAAGAGACTAGTCCAGGGGAATGGTCCGATAGACAACCAGAAGGTAAGAATTCCACATGGCAGTAGAAGGCCCTCTGATGCCAAAGTGGGTTGGCCATCACTCTATCCAACTTAGACCATACAGTACCATTGGTCCAAGTCAGGTGGCATCCCGTGAACTGTAAGTCAGACAGTCCCAACTCATCACAACACTCAGTAAAGTCTTTAATTTGGTATTGTGACACCTCCGCACCACACACTCTCTCCTCCTGTCTCAAGATATTGTTGAAATCCCCCATCAGAAGCCAAAGCTCAGACAGAGTATCACCCCACCTAATTAAGTTCTCCCATAGGCTTCTCCTAGTCCCAATGGAATGGAACCCATAAACAAAACTAACAATGAAAGTTACTGATGATACCTTACATACCACCCTGCAGTGAATAATCTGAGGGAGAATCTCCAGAGTATCCAGCTGAATCTTCAATGGATCATACAGGATTAAGATTCTACCTCCACCATGAGAACTAAAGTTGTTGACCTGCTTCCAACCTTTAAACCTCCTTTGCATGAACACTTCCAGTCCAGACTCTGAAAGTTTAGTCTCTAATACTGCCATTAAACCAATCTCCCTCTTTTTTACCAGTGCCTCAACACCCTTTTGTTTCAGGGGTAGGTGAAACCCCCTGATATTCCAAAATGCCAGCCTCATTTGGAAGGTTGAAGGGATTTCCCCTTCGTTTTTCCTTTAGCTACTGAGGCGAAGCTGAGACCCTTTTCTGTCAGTTTCCGATTCTCCCTCACAACCGCCTGACGACTCTGTGTCACCTCCACAGTCTCATTTTCCTTACCCCCTACTGTGATCTTTTCCCGAATCTGGACCGAAGATTCCTCCAAGGTCGCCCCCGAACCGTGTCTCTCATCCTGAGATACGAGCCTGTCAGAAGCCCCCGATCTAAGTTCAGGACCCATCTTCTGCTTCATTTTATTAAGACTTCTAGACCCCTCATGTCCCAATCCCACATCAGGTAACCGTTGCAATCCAGCTTCAACCGGTCTCTTCTCGGACTGTTCTGGCACAACAGAAATTTCTGCTGCCTGAACAGACTTTTCTGGCAGCAGAATAGGCTCCGTAGTACCCGTACCATGCTTGCTGCCCCCAATTAGTACATCACCTTGATTCACACCAACAGCCTGTTTCGGAGCACCTATAGGCACAGTCATGCCCGATGTCGCCATGGCAACGCTCAGATTCCCACTAGTCTCCCCCTTCTTTTGCATAGCCACACCACCTGGCCGTCCCATCTTCCGAGGCACATAAGCAGTATGCTTTGTCCCTTCCAAAACTTTGCTGCAATCACCCTCCATATGGCCAAACACCTTGCATTTCTTACAGTATTTAGGTTTAACCTCAAAAACTACTAATTGGTCATAAATGTCACCAGTCGGTAGCTTAATTTCCAACGATGAGACGAGTTCCTTTGAAGCATCCACCTCCACCATCACCCTGGCAAAAGAAAGCCTCTCTTTAGTTAAGGTCATCTTGTCAGTGGAGATTGGTTTCTCAATTCTGGACGCAATTTTGCTCAAAGCACGGGCATTCCAACATTCAAGTGGAAGATCCGGTAATTGAACCCAGACCGGTACTGTAGCAAACTCTTCACCTCCAAATCTGAAGCACCTTGGCATGTTCTTCAGCATCAAGCATCTCCCATAGATAAAGTATGGTCCCCCGTTCAAGACACTAAGTCTATCCTCCTCCGATGTAAATTTAAAGACTATCCATCCTGAACGATGGACCCAGTGTGTACATTCAACCTTCCACCCCTCTCGAATATTCCGGACCGCATCCATGCCTGGGAATCGACCTGTAAATTGGCCCACTAGACAGAACCCCCATATCTCTGCAACATCATCAACATCCTCATTCGTAATGTGCAGCATATCCTCCCCGGATTCCACCATATCCAATTTGATACCCTTGCCAAAGTTGCGGTTGTCTTTGAATAAGTTAACCCACGGGCTCTTTTAACAGAAGTCGCCCCCTTCTGTGTCTCCACTGCAGTAGAAACAACCCTCCGCTTCTTCTCAATATCAGCAGATTCTATCTGTGGCATTCCATCAAACACCTTGTGTGCCTCCAAATCACCCGTCTTGTGCAATAAGCGAGAATCCGACGCATCACCCCCAACATCTTCAGAGCCTTCAGAATCGGAAGAAGCAGAGGCAATTTCCACCTGCACTACATCATTAACCTGCTGCCGCACAACATCTGCAGCACCAATCGGCTGAGATTGGCCATGGGGCGATGTCTCATCTCCAGTAGCACCCTCCAACAACCTTCCCTCAACTTCTATAGAGATCCTAACTCGGGATCTAGTGGCCGGCATCATAGAAATATGTCGACCAAGAGAAATCTCCAGCGGTTCCCACCAGCCCTAAAAAGGGGATGGGATCACCAAGAAAATGCAGACCAGGTAAAGAAACAAAGAAGAACCCAGGAGGGAGTAATAGCTGAAGAGGATACAAGGCAGGAATCAACCATGGAAGATTCAGCCCTGGGAGAGCGTCACTCTCGAACTCCTCGATCAATTGCCCCCTGGAAAGGGGTGGATGGGAGACCGGCGCCCGGGCCTAGGTCGGCGTCGTGAACCGGCGAAGTGAAGGCCGGCGGCTGGCTAAGGTCGGGCCGGCGGTTGGTCTAGGTTGGGGGCGGCAGCGGCAGGCTCAGATTAACGCGTTTGCTTTGAGTCTAGGGGGATATGCTTTTGCTGCTTCTTTTTTGCTTGTTTTGGGATGGTTTCTCTCTTTGCACGTTTTGGGATCTATTCCCAGTTTGCTTTTTGTGTTGTTGTTACTACTATTACTGCTTTGGTAATTATTTTTTCCCTTCTCTTCTCATTTTCTTCTCCTCTTTTTCTTCGTCTCCCAACTAGCCTTGTGTGACTAGGGCAGGCTCCTACCTTGCTCATAGCACAGAATCTATGAACTCGTCGAGCACTAGGTTGAAGTCAGGTTGGCAGCGGATTGTATAATTTTAGTCAATTCTTGTGTGGATACATGTGCTCTATAGCTTATCCCACGGTTTCTCGAAAATTCTCTGATAATGATGACGACGAAATGTGTTATCCATGGTGCATAATTAAGGAATTTTTAATGATGTAATAGCATGGTTTAATATCTCAAAATCGGTATCAGTATGCCAATGATTTTCAATGTGAATATTGTCCATATCAGATGTCAATATCGAAATATCAGCCCCGATATCGTCCAATATTATAGGGTTAATGTCGTATCAGATACCTCAAAATCCGATATGATATCGCCGATACGTATTAGAATCGGCCGATATTTGAAACCATGTGTACTAGATTCTTGACATATAGCACAAGCATTCAAAATAGTTTAGGATTATTAGATGAACAACTTTGGTTGTTTTTCAAATATCGCTTGAATGGATGTTGACGAGAAGGTAATATCCGAACCATGATTTGTCACCATGCATTTTGTTCTTTTTCTTTCCCTTTTCTTTCTTCTTTTCCTTCAATTTGCTTACCATCCCTCTAATGTAACTTATCTCCTATTGCCTTAATAAATTGACTAGAAACTTATGGCATAATTTTCTTCAATATATATATCTCAGTATTTCAAATTGTAATATCTTTTAATAGGACTTGAAATTGCGGCTTTCTATTTTCTTATCAAATCACAGATACACTTTCTTGTGTCGGCATGAATAAGCTTATCCAGCCTTTTATCGTGCAATTAAAGAGAAAAATGTATGTAGTTGAAATAATATCATCTAGATGGATGAGAAGCAATATGACAAAAGGTAGAGATAATTGTATTCATAAGTCAGACATAGCTTCAATTGAGGATAAGATGAGGGAGAATTACTTGAGATGCTTTGGACGTGTTAGTTGGAGACTGTGCTGATGGGAGAAACTACATGATCCTAGTTGAAAAAGCAATTTGAACTGAGGGTAGAGAGGAACATGGCTATAGCAGCAAAAAAAGATATGGTTATTGTTAATTCATCGGAGAAGATGGGCGTTAACAGGATTGAACTGAAGAAAAATGTTCACATATGACATAGCTGACACCAAAATTTGGGATAGAGACTTTATATTGCTGTTGTTGCTGTAGGCTTTGTTATGCTGTTGTTTTCTACCAGATATAAACATTCTACGTCAGTTTACAATTTGAAACAACAAGAACAGACTCAGAGATGGATAACTTACACTAGTTTGAAATTACATTACTGTTCCAACTTATTCGCGTCCATTTCACAGCTAACACAGCCTGATACCAAGTTTCATGTTCAACAGAATTATCGAATTGGTTGATGCAGATTTTATTGCGATCCAGTAATGGAATTTGATACATAATATGTTTAAATTCTAATTCTGGTCGAACACACTTGTAGACTACTTGGATGCATTTCCCCCCCTTTCCTTGGCACTTTTTCATTGATGCTCTTTATAGTTGATGTGGTGGTGAAAATGGAACTTCAATTTTGTCTTTATTTCTTCATAATTATTATACAATTTGTGATGATGTAGAAGTCTTTGTCTTATCAATAGTGTTGATTCTAGTTTTTGTTGCTCTGGTTTGGTACCTTCTTCCAGTTTGGTTGGGGTCCTTTTTACAAATGGTCTTGTTTTGCGGCATCTTTTGATAGTGCAGCAGCTGGAAACTTGGTTTCTATCCATTCTCTTAAGAAGGAAAGAAAAATAGAAAGCCAAAATAAAGAATGGAATAAGTGTGAAATTATTTTTATTGATGCTTGTCTGATTTCAATGTATATGGATGGTATTTAATGAAAGCATTTCATTTGTTTAGGCATCGATGACAGGTGACAAGTTTCACGTTCATGATGGATGGTCGAAGTTCCCAAAAGAAATCCTAGTATCAATATTGTGGCATTTGTCATGTGTTTACGAACTCTTCAAGTTCGTTTCAGTGTGTAATTGGTGGCAAACCGTGCTACTGGAGAACCATCATCTCCTAACTTATGCATCCCTGTCAATGGTTCCTTAAAAAAAATCATGACTACAAATATGAGATGATTTGCCTCTCCGATAGTAGAGTTCACCAAGTTCATCTACAACTGGAACAAAATAAGATCATATTTGGCTCCTCTGTAGGAAATAATATAACTGTAATGCGGATTAAAATCAAACCATGGATCAAAGAAGCATATACATCTCAAGAATTGAAAGCATATACAAATTAAATTCATATACATACCGGAAGCCATTGATCCAGATTAAGGTTGAAGATCCTTGTGATGAATGAAAGAAGAAGCCCCTTGTCTTTCCCTTTGATTTCTGCAAACCCTAAATGCAAAGGATCCTCTTTTCTCTTCTCCTTTTCTTTTCTCAAAACTTCTCTGTTCTTTTCTGATGGAGAGACTCACGATAAAAAAATGAGCGTTCATTTTGATTTCTTTACAGGAGGAGAAAAGTGGGTCGCACATTTGCAATTAGACCCCTTGAAATAAAGCCTTTCCATCATGGCCCCTTTATATTTCAAGAGACTAAATAAACTATATAAATGTGACTTTAATATGGGCATAATATCATATCAGTTAACTTAAATAGGAATCCAATGCAAATAACTAAGGTTATTGGTCCACCTTTAATATGAGATTAACATTCTCCCACTTGGACCATTAACCGATTAGGTTAAAACTTTAGAAAACAAATAAATGAAAAGACTCATTTAAAAAATCATTTTTGACTCCATTGGATTCCATACTGAAAAACTTTGACACGTGATCACGAATTTTATAAAAACAACAACTGATAAGCCCAAATATGAAATACCGTAATACTGCAATTAGTTTGGACTACCAATGCGAGTCATAGCGGTTATACAACATCCACGTCATACTCCCTTCTATGTACCACAACATTGATAACCCTTACTAATTGAGTCCATAACCAAAATGACCCCTGTAATTGTCTTGTAAAGACATTTCCTGTTCAACATACATCCAAACATAATATGTGCACACATAATTGGATAACAGGAAATACAGAAACAAAACTTTTATTTGTACAATAATGTCAATTACATAAGTACCAAAATACACATTTACAGATTGCCCAAAAGACCCATTCTTACAACATGTTCCTTGAATGTCTTTGGAGGCAATCCCTTTGTCATTGGATCAGCAACCATTAAAGTGGTACTTAAACTTACAATTGACACCTTTTGTTTCTCAACTCTTTCTCTAACCACCAAGTACTTAAGTTCTATGTGTCTAGAACTATTAGAGTACTTACCATTCTTAGAGAAAAATACGGCTGCTGTATTGTCACAATATATCGTCAGCGGCTTGGCAATAGAGTCAACTACACCAAGTGCTGAGATGAAATTCCTTAGCCATAATGCATGATTTGTGGCCTCAAAACAAGCTATGAACTCAGCCTCCATCGTGGATGAAGCAATAATGGACTGCTTCACACTCTTCCACGAGATTGCCCCACCTGCTAGCAAGAAAATAAATCCTGAGGTAGACTTCCTGCTATCTGGGCAACCACCAAAATCTGAGTCTGAATAGCCGATCACCTCCAACTGATCTGATCTCCTGTATGTGAGCATATAGTCCTTTGTCCCTTGAAGATACCTCATAATCTTCTTAGCCAACTTCCAGTGCTCCATTCCTGGATTGCTTTGGTATCTTCCCAACATCCCAACAGCAAAGCTGATATCTGGTCTGGTACAAGTGCTTGCATACATCAAGCTCCCAACAGCTGATGCATACGGAACTGTCTGCATTTGACCCTTTTCTAAGTCATTTCTGGGACACTGGCTACCACTTAATCTGTCACCCTTCTGAATGGGTGCAGGACTGACTGAACACATTTCCATATGAAATCTTTCCAAGACTCGGTTGATATAACCTTTCTGAGACAACCCTAGCAATCCTCGAGATCTATCCCTGAAGATCTCTATGCCAATCACATATGCTGCCTCACCCATATCAACCATCTGAAAGTTCTTGGTAAGATAACTTTTAGTCTCATACAGCAAACCAAGATCACTACTGGCTAACAAGATGTCATCTACATACAGAACCAAGAAAATAAACTTGCTCCCACTGATCTTTAGATATATACACTGATCAACAGTGTTTTCTGTAAATCCAAAAGAGGTAATGGTATCGTTAAACTTTATATACCATTGCCTGGAAGCTTGTTTAAGTCCATATATAGATTTCTTTAATTTGCAAGCCAAGTGTTCTTGTTCTTTAATTGCGAACCCTTCAGGTTGCTCCATGTAGATATCCTCATCCAAATTTCCATTTAGAAAAGCAGTTTTCACATCCATTTGATGTAACTCCAAATCATAATGAGCTACAAGTGCCATAATGATTCTAAGAGAATCCTTCTTTGATACTGGAGAGAAGGTCTCTGTATAGTCAATGCCTTCTTTCTGAGTGAAACCTTTGGCCACAAGTCTAGCCTTATATCGTTCGACATTGCCTTTAGAGTCGCGCTTGGTCTTAAAGACCCATTTACACCCGACTTTCTTACTGTTATAAGGCAATTCAACGAGATCCCAGACTTGATTTTGGTCCATAGATTTCAACTCATCTTTCATAGCATCAACCCATTTACTAGAATCATTGCATTCTATGGCTTGTGAAAATGAAACTGGATCTTTATTTATCCCAATATCATAGTCAAATTCCTGTAGATATACCACATAATCATCTGAAATGGCAGATCTTCTTTCCCTTTGAGATCTTCTCAAAGCTGCCGGTTGTGGTTCTACTATATTTTCAATGGGAATATCCTCATGGAGTGGTGAACCAACATTAACTTGTTGTTCTGGTATCTCAACTTGATGATCAAGCTGAGGGACAACAATTTCTCTTGAAGGAAAGGGTATTGGGATATTTACCCTTACCACTTCAAGATCTACCTTTCTTGGTTCAGCACTCCCACTAATTTCACCATTTTCCAGGAATCTGGCATTACCAGTTTCAACTATTCTTGTACTATGGTTAGGACAATAAAATTTGTATCCCTTAGACTTATCTGGATAACCAATGAAATACCCAGATATTGTTTTTAAGTCTAATTTCTTTTCTTGTGGATTATAAATTCTAGCCTCTGCTGGACAACCCCAAACATGTAAGTGTCTTAAACTGGGTTTCCTACCAGTCCACAACTCGAAAGGAGTTGTTGGGACAGCCTTACTAGGAACCCTGTTCAAGATATACATAGCAGTCTTTAAGGCTTCATTCCACAATGAATTGGGTACATTTGAGAAGCTCAACATGCTCCTAACCATATCCATAAGAGTTCTATTCCGCCTTTCAGCAACACCGTTCTGCTGAGGCGTACCTGGCATTGTGTATTGAGCACAAATGCCATGCTTTTCTAGAAATTTGGCAAATGGACCAGGATGTTGTCCTGACTCATCATATCTACCATAAAATTCACCACCTCTATCTGACCTTATGATTTTAACCTTTCTATCTAATTGTCTCTCGACTTCTGTAATGAACACCTCAAGGATGTCAACAGCCTGAGACTTTTCATTTATTAGATAAACATAACCATAACGTGATAGATCATCTATAAAGGTAATGAAATACCTCTCTCCAGTAAAACAGGGAATGGAGAGTGGTCCGCAAATATCTGTATGAATTATTTTCAGGAGTTCTTTACTTCTTGTGGCACCTTTCTTAGTGTGTTTGGTTTGTTTTCCTTTAATACAATCCACACACACATCAAAATCAGTGAAGTCTAGGTTATCCAAAATCCCAGTCTTCACTAATCTTATTATTCTATCCCTGGAGATATGCCCCAGTCTCCTATGCCACAAGATTGAGAATTTTTCATTTATTAAGCCACGTTTAATACCAACATTCATATGCAGAGATAATAAAGATTGTGCAAACTCATCATTCAATGAAATTTTATATAAACCATCACATAAAATTCCATGTCCAACCGGAATTGAATTATACACTAAAGAGAGTTTTCCACAACTAAACAAAACAGAATATCCAAAAACATCTAATTTGGATAAAGACATTAAGTTTCTTGAAATCGAAGGTACATAAAAAGTATCCTCAAGATCCATCTGATGACCCGTCTCCAAGAGTAGTCGATAAACACCAACATATTCGACCTCCACTTTGAGACGGTTCCCCATAAAGACGAATCTCTCACTTTCCTTCGGTTTCCGGGTTGTAAGGAATCCCTGCATTGAATTAGTTATATGAGTTGTGGCTCCAGAGTCTATCCACCAAGTATTAGAAGGAACTTCAGCAAGATTTGATTCAAAACATACAAAAGAAAGATTTGTACCTTTCTTTCGAACCAAGCTTTCCTCTTATTGCAGTCCTTCTTCACATGTCCTTTTCTGCCACAGAAGTAGCATTTGACAGTGAAAGCTTTTCTATGACCTTGGCTACTTTCCCCATGGTCATTTCCTTTCTTTGATGGAAATCTCTTACCTCTTCCATATTTACCTTTCTTATGGATACCTCCTGAAGTTACTGCTAACACTGAGTGCTGTCCTTCTTGCCTCAGTCTCACCTCCTCTTGTACACACATACCAGTTAGTTCATTCAGATTCCACTTATCCTTATGAGTGTTATAGTGGATCTTGAATGCCCCAAACTGAGGAGGAAGTGAGTTGAGGATGAACTGTACCAAGAAGGACTCATCAACCTTCATTCCCAGTGATCCTAGCTTAGCAGCCTTATCAGTCATGTTTAGAATGTGTTGCTGAACTCTTCTATTACCATCATATTTCATGGTGGTAAGTTCAGCCATTAGGGTGCTAGCTAATGACTTATCTGCAGACTTAAAACGGTCTTTAACCGCACTTAATAGTTCAGATGCAATAGTTGTAGGAGGGAGTGAAGTCTTGATGTTATTAGCTATGGTCATCTTTATGAACATAAGACTGAGCCTATTAGACCTTTTCCAAGCTTTGGCATGGCTGACCTGTTCTGCTGTACTCTCAGCAGTTACTTCATCAGGTTTGTCAACTGTTAGAGCCATGTCTAGGTCCAAAACACCCAGTGTAAACTGTACATGTTCAAATCACTCTGAAAAGTTGGTACCATCCAAGGCCGGAATGCTGGTGGCATGAGTGTGAAGGGAAGTAGGGACGTTCACTGAAACATAATAGGACATTGCTCACATTAGGCCACTAATCAATACAAGTTTTAAATTTAATTAAGATGAACTATTGATATCACTTTGATTTCTCCTTTGGGCGAAACCTAAGCATATCTAGTGTTCACTCTTTAGGTGAGAACTTTTATCACCTATGTAGATCTAATATAATTTATGTCACTTAGTTAGTAAGTCATGTTACCTTTGGGTATCCAATTCCACACCACTAAGTTACATAAATTATACTATCCTACCCCGGTTCATAATTATTTGAAAGAGACTTTCCTTTGGGCCAGTCCCAATCTCCTAACTAGAACCGCCATCGAGAATATTATTGTTTTTAATGTCACTTACATGACAAGTCTTTTATGTAGTTGTATATTCATAAGATTTACTAACCTAGGTCACTTTGACAACTACTAAATCAATAAGCCTTATGAATACAAAACTAACCAATAATATTCTCTAATCCTTTTATTTGAGTAAAGCCATAATATCTCAATACATTACTTGACCAAGCATCAATCTATATTAACACAATAACTTAAATGTGTAACATACTTTAATGATTGATTATTCATAACTATTAGTCGACTACAAGGAATTACTAGTCGACTAGGGTCAAGTCTAGTCGACTATAGGTTTAGGTCTAGTCGACTAAGGCAAAAGAAAGTTAGTCGACTATACCAATATTATTAGTCGACTATATATTTTATTAGTCGACTACACAATTTTATTAGTCGACTCCTGAATCCAACAGAAAGTTCTCAATTCTCGGGTCACCGAATTAGTCGACTTGAAAATATGATTAGTCGACTAAACCTTAATTAGTCGACTAGTCATAAATTCAACTAAAAATCAAGTCGACTCCTGCAGCAAACAGCGACTTGCAAACTTTCTGGAAATGGGATTAGTCGACTATACATTTGGATTAGTCGACTAATAGTCGACGAAGCAGTTTTCAAAGGCAGTTTCTGCTTAGTCGATTTTAATCCCAAAATTATCAAAAATTAGGGTTTTCAATTCCTTTGATTTTGATCCTAATTTAATTGCATAATTAGAGGAATATTAACATGAATTAGGGCTATTAAATCCTCTACAAATTCTACAATTAAAAGATCAAAAAATTCAATTTTTTTATGAATTGTTAATCAAAACCCTAACTTTTCATAATTCCTAAATCCAAGATGTATTGATTCTTTAATCATGGCTCTGATACCAAATGTAGGGAATAATATAACTGTAATGCGGATTAAAATCAAACCATGGATCAAAGAAGCATATACATCTCAAGAATTGAAAGCATATACAAATTAAATTCATATACATACCGGAAGCCATTGATCCAGATTAAGGTTGAAGATCCTTGTGATGAATGAAAGAAGAAGCCCCTGTCTTTCCCTTTGATTTCTGCAAACCCTAAATGCAAAGGATCCTCTTTTCTCTTCTCCTTTTCTTTTCTCAAAACTTCTCTGTTCTTTTCTGATGGAGAGACTCACGATAAAAAAATGAGCGTTCATTTTGATTTCTTTACAGGAGGAGAAAAGTGGGTCGCACATTTGCAATTAGACCCCTTGAAATAAAGCCTTTCCATCATGGCCCCTTTATATTTCAAGAGACTAAATAAACTATATAAATGTGACTTTAATATGGGCATAATATCATATCAGTTAACTTAAATAGGAATCCAATGCAAATAACCAAGGTTATTGGTCCACCTTTAATATGAGATTAACATCCTCTTCTTGTTGGGTGTTAACGATGGACCATAGTTCTGGTTATGCCATTCATCTATTGAATCCATTCCGAGGTGTTGAAGTTCCTCCCAGCAACTACTATCCCCTCTTTCCATTTTATCGGTTGGAACTTAAACTTTAGCTATTTTGTACACAAGGTCGTGTTATCATCAAATCACACTTCTGTACATAATTGCATAACTGTGGCTCATTTTGCATATCAGAACTGTTTGTGCTTTTGTTAGGTTGCGACCAGAATTAGGCTACTTTTAGTGGTCAATATAATGCATTTGATGATGTCATATATTATCAAGGGCAGTTCTATGCTGTAACATAGCATGGAGAAGTTGTTTTATGTGATATTGGTCCTGAACCAAAGCTCATATCAGTTTCCCCAGCTACTGCTGGAGCTTATCTTGGGCAGAAGTATCTGGTGGAGTCATCAGGGGACCCGTTGAAGGTAACAAGGCCTAAAAACTTGGGAGTTAATGATGCTTATATGGATTGTGAGTTTCTGGTTGAAAAGTTAGATCTCATTATAATGGAGTGGAAGAAAGTTGAAAACTTAGGTGATCAGGTTTTGTTCTTGGGATATAATTGCGCAAAATTCCTTCCTGCTCAAAGTCTTTGTGGATATAAAACAAATTGCATCTACTTCTTTAAGGATGAAGGATTGTGTTTGATATGAGGGATGAAAGCATCCAGCTATTTCATGGTTCGGATTCACCAATGTTATTTGTCACACCTTCTCCATTCTAAGTAAGTGACTTGTTACATCATAGATAACACCAATATCAGATAATCGTTGATACTATCATAACTTAAGTAGTACTTTACGTTGGGGCTGGAGCATGCCAAGAACACAAAACTTAGATCACAAACACACACAGAAAGAGAGGGAGATCAAGATTTACGAGATTCGACAAGATGCCTATGCCCCCGGGACAGAAGAGAGAGAGAGATCTATATACGATTTACACAAGATTACAAGAGGATTAATAAGGTTCTCTCAAGAACTCTCACCATAAGTCAATCCTACTGTAAAATGAGTTCACATCTTCTATTCATAGGGAGGAGAAGAAACACCAAAACAGCTCCAGGTCGGGTCCAGAATTCGTTCTTACACGACTGTCAGTCGACCGCCTGGTCCACCGACCAAAGTGTGTGGTTGACCGCCTAGTCGACCGCGCAAAGTCCTCTGGCACTACAGGACTTACTGGAAATGTCGGTCGACCACCTGGTCGACGGACCCAACTGGGTTCCTATTCCTCGTGCAACATCGGTCGACCATGTTATTCGTCACACCTTCTCCATTCTGAGTAAGTGACTTGCTACATCATAGATAACACCAATATCAGATAATCATTGATGCTATCATAACTTAAGTAGTACTTTACATGTTTTATAATTGTAATGCTTGAGAAATTGACAATGTATTGGGAATATTAATTCCTGTTAGTGGAGGATATGCAAAATCGAGTGTTTGGTAGATGAGGATATATCAATTCATGAGAATCAGTTATTGACTTGCAATGGGCAAGGGGAAAGTGACATCTTTGTTCCTAGGTATTTATATTTTCATTGGTAACCTCCTTTGATCTCTCTGATAGTTGTTAGTTGAATGTGGAGATTGTTGTTATATTTGTTGCGAACACCAGCCTTAAGAAGTGTTGTTTTTTTCTCACTGATTTAAAAGGATCAACACAATAAGTATAGTTTAGCTTCACTATGAAAAATCTTAATGTTCTTAATTTGTAGTTTTTTTTTGGTGCTAATTCAAATCACAACTATCGTAATTAAACACATCCCACAACGTTCTAGAACACAACCCATTACTCTTTTCTTTGTCCACACAGTCCACCAAGAATACAGATCTACGAAGAGGTTGGTAAAAAAGGAATGAACGCAAGCATGTTGAGAATTTTATAGTTGATGCAATGTATTTTGAGATGTAATCCAGGTTTTTGTCTATTTTTGAACCTTTTGTTCATGGTCACAAAAAGATTTTTTTTTTTTTTTTGTGATTGAAACCTAAAAATATTTTATTGGATGAAGAAATGGTGGGATACGTGAGTTTCATTGACATCACAGGAACTTCTTCTTGCTGTGCGTAGTCAGTCAATAGACTTGGAATCTCAGAGTCTTCCACTATCATTTATCTCGAGTTGTCGTTTGCCAATTGCCATGACTCGTTCTCACTCCAGCTGTGCTTAGTCAATCAATTGACTTGGAATCTTAAGAGTCTTCCACTCATTTTTCTCGAGTTGTCGGTTGCCAATTGCCATGGCTCGTTCTCACTACTCCTAGTGCTCGAGTTAGTCTTCAATCTACTCTCTTCATTGTGCTATAAATAAATGGATCGTTAAGAATTCTAGCAACATTCTCAGGCTCTCTCTCTCTCTCTCTCTCTCTCTCTCTCTCTCACACACACACACACACACACACACACACATTAGTTTATCTACCATGGAGTTACCACCCTTGCTTTTTCTTGCTGCATTGTTAGTTATGCTCTCCTTTTCTTGTCCTCAGCTAGCCGCATCCACACCGCACACCAATTTCACCGACCATGAATCTCTATTGGCCTTCAGAGATCATGTCATTGATCCAAACGGCATTCTGGCAAACAACTGGACCGCCAACACCTCGTTCTGCAGCTGGGTTGGCATCACTTGCAGCCGCAGGCGACAGCGTGTCATTGCCATTCGCCTATTTGACCAGTCACTGCAAGGCACGCTGTCTCCCCATATTGGTAATCTCTCTTTCCTCGTTCATCTTCACCTTGGCAATAACACGCTTACTGGTCCCATCCCCCAGGAGCTCGCCCAGCTCCACCGCCTCACCTACTTTAACCTCGAAAACAATTCCCTCTCCGGTCATATTCCTTCTGTCATCTTCAACATGTCTTCTGTAACCAAATTCTCTGTTGCTTTTAACAGTCTATGGGGCTCTGTCCATCAAATCATAGCTCGATCAATTTTCTCCCTCGACTCCAATACATCACCCTTGCTGGTAATAATTTTTCGGGTGATACATTGAGCTTTGCTCAATGCCAGCACCTCCAAGTTCTTTCTTTGTCTTATAACAAATTCAGTGGAACCATACCAGCTAAGATAGGTAGTTTATCTGAGCTCACTATTCTACATCTCGGTGCAAACCAACTGACTGGAACCATCCCAACTTCATTAGGCAACCTCACAAAGCTCACTGAGCTCGATCTTGGCAACAACAACCTGAGAGGCATAATTCCAAAGGAATTGGGAAATCTACAAATTTGCAATATTTTTTATTGAGTAAATGCAACATATCTGGCTCAATACCAACTACTTTGCTGAATTATTCAATGCTACAAGTTCTTGATTTTAGTCACAACAAGCTCAGAGGATTTATCCCTGTGGAAATAGGAAAGTCACTGCAGCAACTTCAAAGATTTCGTCTGAATGATAATCAACTGACTGGAGGGTTCGAATTCCTCTCATCTTTTTCAAATTGCAGGAACTTGTGGAAAATCGAATTATCGTTGAACAAATTAGGAGGTGTTATTCCAGATTCTGTTGGGAATCTCTCAATGAATCTGCAATATTTTTTTGCTATAGAAAATCATGTAATAGGGACTATTCCTGCTGGGCTAGGAAACTTAAGTGGCCTTATTGGGATATCTTTGAGTGACAATGAATTGATTGGCACAATACCATCTGCTCTGACAAAGTTACATAGCCTTCAACATCTGAACCTAGGCGAGAACAGGATAAGTGGTGTCATTCCATTTGAGCTTGGTCTATTGAAAAGCTTAAATGCCCTCATTCTCCGAGATAATTTATTCTTTGGACCAATACCAGATTCCTTGGCTAACATGAGCATGATCCAGTACTTATATCTCAATAACAACAATTTGTCATCAAGCATTCCCCAAAGCTTATGGACCCTAGAAAGCCTCCTCGAATTAATTCTATCAGCAAACACTCTGAGTGGTTCACTTTCCTCTCAGGTAAGAAGCTTGAAGGCCATGAGTTATTTAGACCTGTCTATGAATCAGCTATCAGGAAACATATCTAGTGCTTTAGGGGATCTTCAAATGCTTACATATCTGGACCTATCCAAAACTCCTTTCAAGGTGAAATTCCAGAAACATTTGGTGGATTGATCAGTATCATCTATTTGAACTTGTCACATAACTTTCTCTCTGGGGCTATACCAAAATCCTTAGCCAATCTTACTTATCTTGATAGTCTTGACCTCTCTTTCAACAAGTTAGAAGGAAAAATCCCAAATGGCAGAGTATTCTCAAATCTCAGCATCCCGTCTCTGATTGGAAATGAAGCACTATGTGGAGCACCTCAATTACACTTTCCACCTTGCACTGAGAATGATGTTAATGAGGGCTCAACAAGGAAACTAAAGCTACTCAAATATGCCCTACCAGTTGTTGTTTTCTTCGTGGTTCTTCTCACTTGCATATGTCTTATATATGCATTTTATTGGAGGAGGAAGGTCTTGACTTTGGCCAACACTGATGCAAGAAGTTTGGATAACCATAGATTCATTTCGCACCAAGAGCTAATCCGTGCAACAACCAACTTCAATGTTGCTAACTTACTAGGGAGAGGCGGCTTCAGTTCAGTGTTTAGAGGATGCCTTGATGATGGGTTACTCGTAGCAGTCAAAGTCTTGAATTTAGAAGTTGAGGGGGCCTCAAAAAGTTTTGAAGAAGAATGCCAAGTTTTGAGGATGGTTCGACACAGAAATCTCATCAAAATCATCAGTGTATGTTCCAATTTGGACTTTAAAGCTCTTGTTCTCGAGTTCATGCCAAAAGGAAATCTTGAACAATGGTTGTATTCTGATAACTACTTCCTGAATCTTCTTCAAAGATTGAATATAATGGTGGACGTGTCTGCGGCCCTTGAGTACCTCCACCACCATCATCCACATGTTGTGTTGCACTGCGATTTGAAGCCTACAAATATTTTGCTGGATGAAGAAATGGTAGCACATGTGAGTGACTTTGGCATTGCTAAACTTCTGCTTAGTGATAGCAGGTCTATTGCATCAGCAAGTACACCGGGCACCATAGGCTACATGGCTCCAGGTAATCAAAAAATCCAATTTAAGTTGATTAGTAAATGTTACAGCTATACTCTTGTAATCTACTTTCGAGAAAAAAATATTTTTTTTGAATTCTTAGGCGTTACTTTTCTTTTTGTAAGGTAAATTAATCTCTTTATGCATGGATGGCAATATAGTCTAAGATCAATTATCCAACCATAAGTCATTCAGCATATTGGGGTGCCCAGCACATTAAGTTTTTGGAATTGGTTTTGATTTTAGTTGAATTTGAATATAATTATTTTTTGGTTAATTTTCTTAATACCCACTTAAACTTTTATGAATTTCCTAGAAAACTCATTTAGTTAGAAATCCCAAATAACTTCTTTTAAGAATCCTATGAATTCCCAATAAACACCTTCCGTTAAATAGCTGTCACGAGGTGGTCATGTGGGGTTGCACTTGCAAGGGGCTAGTTATTTGAAGTTTTCTAGGGCTATTTAATCGAAGATGATTTATTGGAATTTTAAGGAACTTCAAGGTAGTTATTTGGGATTCTATGTAGAAAGATTTTTAAGAGAAAACCAAGAAAGTTTAAAGGGATATTAAAAATTTGCCTTATTTTCTGAAAATGATTACTCAATAAATTTATTTGATTTTTTTTTTGTAAGAGTTGTTTAGAGTTGAATACTCTGCCTAAGATATGTACCAAATTAGAGTTTAATTTTGGTTTTTTTATTGATTTTATTTATAGTTATTTTATATTATCAATTTTAGTGGACATTTAAGCACGTGGTGTCTGAAAAAGTGGGTCTTGATTCTTCTAAATAGATTTTTGCTGCTTTTTTGCAGTAAAAACAGTAGCAAAAGGGCATAGTAAGAACAGAGGAAAATAAACAATAAGAGGATCCAAACTCAACTAGAATCCAAATGAACTGAATAATATAAACTAGTAATAACACTCATAAAATTTGATCCCAAGACTAAGAAATATTGATGCGAACAAAAATCACCATTTTTTTTAGATTTGATTGTGTATCATTAATAACTAGTTGTCTCTGTTCCAAATATTGTTCTCTAGATAATCTAATTTAACAAAAATGCAGTCTTAGGTGATGATTAATGAGACAATCAACTGATACAAATGATAAATGTTGAAATTATTTATTTTTTAGTGCAACTGATTTTTGTTATTTTGTTTGCAACAGAATTTACAACGAGGGAACAATATCCAGAGCAAGTGATGTCTATAGCTTTGGAATTCTATTGTTAGAAATATTTACTGGAAAAAGGCCCACTGATTCAATGTTTACAGAAGAATTAACCTGAGGGAATGGGTGTTCAAGGCACACCCAACTGCAATATTGGATGTTATAGACTACAATCTCCTAAATGATTATTCAAGTGATGGACAATTCCAAGACAAAACAAATATTCATATATGCCTGATGTCTATCATTGAATTGGGCTTGTTGTGCTCAAGATACTCACCAAAGGAAAGAGTTTCGATGACAAATGTTGCTGCAAGACTCAGAAAGATAAAATTGAAATATTCGTCAAATTTGTCCAATTAGTAAGTTCTCAAGCCACCATATCACTATATCTTTTGTGCTGCTAATGAAAAAAGTTAGTGTTTGATTTCCAGCATCTGTCTTTCTTACCCAGACTTTGTTTCATTAGTAATTTCTATTAGTATCTCATGATGCAGTTTTTAGTAATTTCCTCAATATTCTAAAATTGTAACATCATCACCATATATTAAATGATACTTTGCAATCTTTTTTTTTTAGATTTAATTGATTATTTGGTGAAACTGTTTACAGTAGAGCATGTGTCACTGGAAATTATCAAGAATGAGTGTGTGGAGAGGAAAAAACTTATGTTATGGGATATGGTTATGATGGCTATATATATAGTGTGGGTGTTGTGGAATGAAAGTAATAATAGAATCTTTAATCAGAATGCTTCATCTGTCAATGAGTTAATTACTTCTGTTTTCATTTTGTGGATTTTTGGCAGGTCATATGGAAGGTGGATACAACAGATATTACTTATGCAAGAAAGAAGTGCAGGGAATTGAATGCTGGGCTGCTGCAGGGGGTTCTTCTCAGTGTGTGTTGATGGTGGTGGTATTCTGCTTCGGCAGTCTGATGGTCTACTCTTTTGTAGTTCTAGTGGGGATGTTGCTTCTTTTTTGCTTAGACTTTCGGAATTCGTGTTGTTTTGTTTCAGTGGGATGATGTTTTCTGTTGTTGTGTTTTAGTATAGTAAGGCAAGTTGTGCTCTTGCTTTTGTTGGCAGTTTTGGTGTTTTGGGGGGGGGGGGGGTGGTTGTATTGAACTCTTCTACCCCTAGGGTGCCCATCTATTAAAATGCACTGTATGTCACTGATATCCATTATCCAAACAGTTGATTGTCATTTATATGTTCTAAAACTCCTATAGATCAAATTTCATGTGAAAAAATCATTCTATCCCACAAATCAAGTAGATAAAAAAAATCAACTTTTAATACCGCTACAAACCGTCCATTTTTAGGTCATGAGATGGAGAGCCTAAAAAGTTTCAATGCACATGAAATTTGATCCATATGAGTTTTAGAATATGTAGATCATAATCAATGGTTTGGGTCATGGATATGAGTGGCATATGTTGTATTTTAATAGGCGGGTGTAAACTCTTATGTTACACCCTACATGCATTAAAATCTTTCACACACACACACATATTCTAGTGCTGAAGCTTATGCTCCATCCTATATTCTTAAAAAAATAATAAAAATTCAAGAAACATCCTCAACCTCTTCACACTCTGAAATCAGGGAAATTTCACCCTTTTTTGCACTCACCATACTTGTTAACGTTTGCCTCCACATATCCTCAATCAGTCACATCCACACCACACAACAAGTTTGCTGACCTCGAATCCCTATTAGTCTTCAAAGCTCATGCCACTGATCCAAAAGGCGTTTTGGACGCCAACTGGACAGCCAACACCTCATCCCATCTCTACTCATACAAGAGGAACATAGTGGTTTCATTAAGCGGCGGTCTATCCTTGATAGCGTCGCTGCCGCGCGCAAGAAGTTATCTTCCATTGTAAAAAGAAGAACGAGGTCAGTCTCCGTTTCAAGATTGATTTTGAGGAGGCTTATGATAGCGTGAGCTGGGACTGTGTTATGAAAGCATTACCCCGCAAAGGCTTTGATCCTCGGTGGCTTAGATGGATGGAGCTGTGTATATGTAGTGGTCAATACTGAGCTCCTTTGGGGTCCAAAAGATGCCCAGTTTTGGACTCTGGTCTCTCTTCCTTCTCATGCACCAAGTAGACAAGCATGCCTGCCAAAATTGTTCAGAGTATAAACACAGCATGGTAGCCTTTCGGGTTGCTTGCCCAAATCTCAACCCAACCCGATTACTTTCGGTAGGAGTTTCTCAGCCCGAAGATTAGCCCAACCCGTTTGCTCATGGGGCTGAAAATTTGGGTTGAGTTGTCATTTAGGAGTAAGTAAAATTACTAAAAATGATGGCCTAAATATGGGGATCCATTTCATAACTTGATTACATGCCTTCTTTCTTCTTTTCTTAGAAAAAAATATTATTTTATTAATACTGTCACTAAGTCTTTGTGGTGGGGATTTTTCGACACAAACAATTGACGCTCCCGATTGATCCTACCAAAAACACGAAACAAGAGAACGTCTTTCAGGTTAGGAGCACTGGTGTGGTGCTGGTCGAAGACCCTCGGGCGTGAGAATAAGTATTATTGTTTGAAGAAAGTAGAGAATACTGTATAATTAGTATTTTTAGTAGTAATCAGAAGCTCTCCTCCTTGGTGTAGAAGAAGTATTAATACCTATCAGGGATGCCGTTGAGGATGCGTGTATGGCGAATTTTCATAACTGCATGATTTGCATGTTATGATTTGTTTGTAACTGCAAGGATTGCGCTGCTTGACTAATGGAATTGCCATGTAAAGATTTCCGCCATTATCCATAACAAACCACATTAAAAGAGGAGCGCTGTAATATTTTGAACGCGGGAATGATCTGAGCATGATTGAATCCATAAATCACGGGAGTCATGTCGTCCAGCTGTAACTAATGCAGGAGCAGCAGGCTTTGAAGGGTCTTCGTATCGGAGGGCGGAGTAGCTTCGGTGGTAGTCTTTGTACTGATGTTTGGAGTCTCCGAGGAAACCTCCAAAATCCGATTGATTTGAGGAACTGGTTAAGCTTCACTGGATTGATGTAGGCTCGGGATAGGACCTGAGGCTTTCTTTTCAGGTCCATGCTAGAGTTGGAAGCGTGTTGTGCCCATTAGCGGGAAGGTGAATGGTTGCTTGGGGCGCTGCTGAGATGGCGAAACGTTTGGCGTGATCTCGACATGCTTTGAAAATTGACCACTATATATGGCCCTCGCTTTCCCCTTTCTAGAACCTACGATAGATGAAGGGAGAAGCGCAATCGGCCTGATCATCCAACTAGGGGCTAGCTTTGTCTTCTTGGAATAAGTAAAGTAAAGCAAGTGAAGTCATTTAATAAATAAGAAAGGGAAGAAAGAATAACGTACCTTAGAATAATTAAAGTAAAGCCAGTGAAAAAAATATCGTAAAAGTAGCGATCGATTAAGTTGAGCAACAATGAAGAAAAGTGAGAGAATCACATTGACTGTCACGCTTAATACAACTCTCTTTAATAAAGATTACATTTTAGTGTCACTCTAAATACAATACTTTCTCTCTTTTTGCTCATGAAGCTTTCTAATCTAAGCTATAAAAAAAATTAAAATTACATGTAAAAAGAAAAAGAAACCTAAACTAAAGCAACAACCTACTCATGATTCTCTGCTGGAGTGGTGGCCCTTTGCCTTCAGAAATGTAGGTATTTATAGTCAAAACTGAATAAGAGAGAGCATACGAAGATAGGAGAAAAATCTCTTGCCCAACAAAAAGATCCTCTGATAAGGTTGGAGATAAATTTTATTTTATCCCTTAATTTTCAGTTAGATTGTGTCTTATCTATCTGAATCTTATGAATATACATCACAATCCTTTAGATATCCCTTTGTATATTGATAGATTGCCTTTAGACTTCTGAATTTGCTTGTATCTCTTTAATTTCTCAGCTAATAAAATAAATCTAACTAAATCTATTTAGTTGGATTAGATTTGTGATGATCTTCAGCTAACCAAATAGATTTATATAAATCTGATTTAACTAGTATTTATTTTGTATTTTCTTCTCTCCCTTTATTAATCATATTCTGTATGAATTAAATATTAAGATAAGGTGATTAGCAGATTTATATAAGATAAGTGTAGAAATGTACTAATAAATAATGCAATATACGTGTACGATCACTCGCTGATGACTTTGTTGAAAAAGTTTAGATGCTCCAATACCGCTATTCCTTCGTTCATTCGTAGCCCATATAGTTGTTTTTGAGATACCACTTGTTGGAGAGGTTTTTCGTTATATAAGTCTCTAACCTTGACCATATTCATGTAGCCGTTTCTTCATCTTTCACGTTGTACATCACCTCGTCTGTGATACATAGTCGGATCGTACTTGCCGCCTTTAGATTCATCTCCTCTCAATTCTCATCTGACATACCTGTAGATTTTGATGACTTACCCTGCAAGGTCTTATGAAGACCTTGTTGCATCAACAATGCCTTCACCCTTTTTTGCCATAAGTCAAAGTTTCCTTTACTATTGAACTTCTCAACCTCAAACTTTGTCGTAAAACTTTCTATCTTTGACATATTACCCTTCGTTAACTTTTAGCTCTGATACCACTGTTGAGTCGTAATTGATATGCTATAATACCAATTGTTATTTCTAGGATCGACGTATGCAGAACTTAACAATATGATCAGTACTTATAAAAGAAAACTATTGTAAAGTAAACTAATAATACCTAAATAAAAGAGCAATCAGAAAAAACATGAAGATTTAACGTGGTTCGGCCCAAACTTGGACTATGTCCACGGAGAGAGAACTTGAGAGAGCTTTATTAATAACTTGATACAAAGAGATCTAATTTTTCTCTTGATGCAACAAGAGTATTCACCTTCCTCTTTAATCTAGACCTAAATTACAAGAGTATTATTGTCACGCCCCGCTTCCCAAAATACGTGAAAATGGAGTCACGACGAAGGTCGGCGACGTATATACGCGAGGAAATACCCCACGCATACACGCTAAGCCTAAAGTAATCTGAATAAGCTACAAAATCTACTACGGTAAATCAATATCACTGCAATATGACATATAAATATCTAACACAATGATAACAGATGAATAAAGGAAAGAAAATGACAACATGATGCGATAAAGCTAGAATTAAGAAATATCATGAATAAAATAGTAAGAATACCTATAATTAAGAAAAGAGAGACTCCAGCTTCTCGTAACGCGTACGAGCTCAATGAAACCTGAACAATATAAGAAAATGTCCAATACTCTGGACGTACGAATTCAGGGTCGTCAGAAGCGACCTAATGAGTGTGTGTGTAAAGAGGAGTACTTGTGCAATGTGCACAAAATAATAACAAGATAATTGCAAACATAAGATAACTAATTAACATGATAAACAAACAACTGAATAACAATAACATGAATAAGCGTGCAGATAAAAGACAAGTAAAACAACTATAGACGAACAACTGATGTCATAAGGTATAACCTAGCATATGTCACTAGTTTGATGTACAATCCTATATCTATCATACTTTATACATGTATAAACAGTCAGGTGATCACGGTTAGTCACAATACATTAAGAGTTTATCATTATTAATTATGTCAGCGAACACCAATTGCCACATATAATAGACGCATCCCATACTACGCCTACCACACATGCCAATCGAAGTCCTCAGTTATTGAAATTGATCGGTTGGAGACGTTGTCTGTGTTTTAGGTGGGTCCCGTGCATACCCGGGATCACGGCCCAGACTCCTGGCGCTGAACCAGGACCTACCGCAAGGTAGTCAGGAACATTTATAACAGGAACAGGTACATGTATAACATATATAACAGGAACAGGACGGGGTGCCAGTCACCCCACGGGAACCCTGCAGTGGAACCCTCTTTCGGCTGCACAACCTAAATCCTAGGTCTACCCAAAATACAGACGCTGTTTCCTCCACAAATTTCCCCAATCCTAGTGTAAATTGTTTAATATTATGTCTTGTTATTAGTTTATTAAGATTACTTAATGTGCATGTTACTTGCATCACTAGAGTAACTCTGTGATAGTCATGGTAACAATATCAACATGTGTAATCAGGATACCGGTATAACAAGAATATATAATATCAGTGAAACAGGATACCGGTATAACAGGAATATGTAACAAGTACAACATGAGGGTGTTGTTACCGTGTAACAATATTTTCCCAATAGTTAAGTATCATGGACAATAGTATCAGGTAGATATCATGTATAATCAATCAATTAGCCTCAAGATCAATATACTATATTCTAAGATTTATTACCACTAGATCAGTTATAAGGTCAAGTCTGGTCTAAGGTATATCAATACTAGACCTAAGCCAACAACAGCGATCACTAACACATGAAATGATACTGATAGAAGCTCATATCAACTATACAAATAAGTGGATCAATCAATAATGTCATATGAAATGATACAAGTGAGAATACTAGTAAAATATCTCAGACAGCCACATGAAATGATGAAAGTGAAACACAAGTATTTATTGACAACAGTAAATAATGAAAAAGACAAAAGCAAACACTTACAACACGATTAAATAAAATTTAATAAAGAAGTAAAACACTCACAAAATAGAATTATAGAAGGAAAAGAAAACACTCACAAAATTCTTATTTACTTCAAGAAGAAAGAGAACACTCACAATAAAATTAAATAAAATTAAAAAAGGAAGTGAAACACTCACAATAAAATTAAATAATACTAAAATACTCAATGAGAAAATAAAGAACACTCACCTGAGATCCATCCCAAGTCCAGAGCACTGAAATCCTAGGATCCCGATAAATCTACATAAATTATTTTAATAGGAATTGTTAGATTTTTTAAAAGAATATTTTAAGGAGTTTGAATCTTGATTAATTAGTTTGGGAGTTAGATATATGATTCTTTAGGTTTAGTGAATTTAGTAGGTTTAATTTAAACTAATTTCTAATTTTTTGTTAGATTTTTAATAAGCTTTAAATCATTAAAATACTTAACGGGCCTAGATTTACCATTAATTAGAAATGGTTTTAAAGTGGTTGATTTGAATTAATTTATATTGTTATTGGTCTAAAATTTTTAACATAGAAAGTAGAAAAATTGTAGATTACTGTTTATATTTTTCTCAATTTTTTTATATATTTATTTTTTTATTTTTTATATGCATATACTCTTTTCTTTCTTTCTTTTATTTCTTTCTCTCTTTTTTTTTGTTTCTAATATTCCAGCAGAAGCCTAGGCCCAGGCCCATGTCCAGGCCCGGGCTGGAATAAGCCGGACCAGGCCTAGCCCAGGCCTGGTCCTGAATTCTTTTTTTGTTTCTTTTTTTTTTATAATAGGGCCCAAAGGCCCTGTCTGTTTGCAGCCAGCCTGGCCCGGGCCGGCCGAGCCCAGGCCGGGCCCAGGCCAGGGCAGGCCAGCCCAGGCCTGGGCTAGCCAGGCCATGCTGCACAGACCAGCTGCTGGTCTGTGCAGCAGGGCAGCGGGTGTTTTTTTTTTTCCTTCTTGTAATTTAATTTTTTTTTGAAATTTCAATTGTCTAAATTATAGAAATTTTTAAGAAGGATGTATAAATTTATATATATATTACCACATTCATTTTTGTTGAATTTTTGAATTGAGTTTTGATGTATACAAAAAAATTTCATGGAAGACCCTTGTATAGACACGATATTGATTAGATTACTTGTATCATATTAATTACGGGAAAAAAATGAGTTTCTGAAATAAATAAATTAATCTTGTGGTTTCACTTTAATTTATTTTTTTATTTTTTCTTTGAAACAAGAACTAAAATTTAATCCACAAGGTTAGATCTACTTACTTGAGTTGTATTTGCTCCTCAATCCCTGGGCATCGAAGCACGATCCTCTTGATTAGAAGGGAAAGATGGAATCTTGAGGAGAAGGGAAAGATGGAAGTGGGGAGATTTTAGATTAGATTTTTATCTTGAGGTAGAAGAGAAAGAAGGAGGTTGGGGTTTTATATAGGTTATTAAATAATTTAGAAATATGAATTCTAATTAGGTTTGGATTGCTTAATTTAGTAGTTAGGATGTAGATTAGGATTAATGAATATTTATGAAAGGATTTGATAAGATAGGATTTTGATTAGGATTAGGATTAGGTTTTGGGTTAATGGGTAAGGATCTCAATGGTAATGGGTTAGAGGTTATTGGGTTTTAGTTAAGAGAAATAAATAATATGAAGGATAAGAAAAATAGATAGTGGGTTTGTGGGCTTAATTTTTGGGCTTAAAGAAAAATAGAAAAAAAGATGAAAATAAGGAAGTGGCCTGGCGGGCTTAGCATAAAAAGGAGAAAAAAACAAAACGAAAAGGAGAATGAGTTGAGCTTATTAGGCTTGGATGTAAATAATAATACTACCCATATAATTTAAAATAACTAAATATAAGCAATAAGAGTCTACAAGTCGTAAACAATAATAATATTAATAATGATAATAAATCAAGTTAATTAATAATAATAAGATAATTTTTTAAATAATTATATGGTATTATTAAATAGGGGATATTACAATTATCTTATCTTTATGTACTTTCACCTTGCTCCTCCCTTTCTTGGCTTCCTTCTGATCTCCTTAGTGTTCTCCATCTTTTTCTCCTTGATATCAGTATTTTTCTGTGTGTTACAATGCTTAGTTATAACTTTTATTTACAGGATTTACAATGCAACTTTTATTTGGACTATGAGATTATTTTGGCCTTTGGATGCTTGAAGAATCTTGAACAATCATATAAGAGTTGATTTTCTTGATCTAGAAGGATTATAGACCCTTTAATCTTTAAAAACAAATCCTTTATTGAATTGAAACTGAGTCTTATGCGTATTCCACTAGAAAAGGAAATCAGCGTCTGAAAAGGAAGCTGATTCTACTTCAGAAAATGTCCCGTATAGTTGACTAGCACTCAGGCCTGGTCGACTAATCCCTTTCATTAGTCGACTAATAGGTTTATATAGTCGACTACTGTAAACTGCTTTTTCTCTCTACCTGTCCTAGTCGACTAGTACTTAGGCCTAGTCGACTAGTAGTCTTTGTTAGTCGACTAAATTTCTTACATTTTTCAACATATATACAATGGCCTCACACTCATTCTTCCTTTGTTTCATGTGTGTTTATTCATTTCCTTCTACTATTCCTTTCTCTAGATACTTTGCATCATATTGTAGCCAAAAACAGTTTTCTAGTGCAGATGAATGTATAAATAAGAAAACCATCAATAAACTGAATTTAACTTTAGGGAACTATTATTGGTGGACGTACTCTGAGATGTTTTAAGGACCTTTAAATTCATATCAACGTAGCTTGTCAATAGAGCTTAGCTCAAGCAGCATTTCCACCTCCTTGACTAGTGAAAGGTAATGGATTCAACTTCTTCATCTGCGGTGGTTGAGGGGATCATAGAATTAAAATGTAGTAAACTGGAAGAGCAAGCTGTTGGGTATTCTGCTTAACAAGAATCAATCTGACAACTTATCAAGATCACTGAGATATCAACAATCTAATTGGCCAGGTCGGCAAATATCAGGTGGGAGGTTTTCCGTTCAATAGAACGTTCCTTAATTTAAGAACCACCTTTCAATTTCCTTCCTTGGTTTAAGCACCAATTAGACTGAATCCAAGTCAGTTACAATATACTGTAAAGTATATCCCCTGTATAAAGGATTTAATCCACTTATACAGTTTCACTTAGACTGAATCTAAGTCAATCTCGATATACTATAAAGTATATCCCCTGTATAAAGGACTTAGTCCACTTATACAGTAATTGAAGTGAGGTACGCTTACAGCGAATCTCCTTAAGACAATTACGTCCCCCGCACCGGTGCTTACGGGATAATGGACGCTGGTTCTCCCAAGATACAACACTTCTTCACGGTATTTGGACAGCACTACCAATACCGTACGGTCGAACCGTAGTCAACCAGTACCTACACAGGATTAGCAAAACAGCGGTATAATGACAAATTTCAAATGAATATTTGTCTTACTCTTTTGGAGGAACACCCACTGTTGAGAACGTAGGAAGGTTGAAGAAATTTGGCAGAATCTCCTTTAGGAAGTAGCTTCGGATTCCCACTTCACTTGGAAGTCGCGGATTCTCACTTTGTTGGAAGTCGTCTATTCTCACTTCACTGTTGGAAGTCGCTCTGGAATTCGAGGAGTCGAAATTCGCCGGAGCCCAGTTCAGAACGGAGTCAGAACTTTATAGAGAGAGAGATCTTTCAGAAGAGAGAAAGATTCTTCGGATTGGTGTGTCTGAGAATGGACCCCTGGAGCGTTTTTTATAGCGCTCTGGAGGGGTATTCTCGTCCGCCAATTCCAGCAGTTGCGACGGTTCGGACAGAACCGTCGCAACCGATCAACCGCCCTGTCGGTTTTCCGACAGCGGTTGGCGAACGGACGGATCTGTTCGCGCGGACGGACACCCGTTGGAGATTCGAAACCTTTCGCGGACCAACTGACCCTGATTCAAAAAGAACCAGGTAGGGAACCCAGGCCACGGACCACGAGCCACGAGGCACGAGCCACGGACCCGGACCCGGACCACGAGCCACGAGCCACGGACCCGGACCCGGACCCGGGCCCGGGCCGCCGCCAGCGGCGGCGCGCGTGCGCGCACGTACGTAAGTACGTGCATAGTTCCCTCCTTTTCGCGCCGCGAAAACTCCAAGTACCCAAAGGGCACGCCCTTTGTTCTCATTTTTCTCTATTTATACCCCATGAGCTTCCAACACATGGCCAATGTGGGACTAAATGCTTGTAGCTAAATTTAGTCCCTTTTGGCTTTGAATTAGGCAATCTTTGGACTTGAATATCTCATTCATTCGAAGTCGGAATTGAACATGTAAATATACCACGTTCATCACAAATGGAAGGAGAACACACTCCAACCATCATCCGGTTGATTTGATCAACGGATCTCGCCATAATTCATCTCGAAGATTCAGCTTTATATTCTTCAATTCCAACAATCTCCCACAATGAATGGAGATTCAAGGAAATGACACACAAAGAGACTGACTCTATTGTGTAAGGTACTTGAGAAAAGAAACTGCATAAGGATAGGTGAACTAGGTCTTGAACCTTCCATAGTGAAAGCTTTATCGGACTTACTGGCTAATTAGTGAACTAGGTCTTGAACTGTTAGCCGTTAGTGTAAGTCAAGTCAACAAGCTTCACACAGTAACTTTCCAAATCAACTTTGGTTCTCTGTTGTGTCCGTTTTGGCCCTGGACATTCTTGGTTTCAGAGAGTATCTTTAGGGAATAACAACCTCCATAGAGATTCCCAAAGAGCCGACCAACTCTATACTCACATAGGTGATGGACCTATTAAGAGTAGTCTACTCTACTCCACTTGTTTAGTAACAAGATATAGGCATCATTAAAAGCGTTAAGCTTATCCTTAACCCACTTGTAGAAAAGCACTTATGTGCACCATACGAATGGATTGGAGTCAAGCTCCCAAGTGCTTACTTGCTGAGTCAATCATAACTAGTTTTTCCTCTTGAACTTAGTCCGTGGGATCTCCAGTCGCTAAGTGAGGTTTCCATTAAGCTGACTCGGTAAGGTTAGGCTTTTAGACCCATTCCCCTCGATGCGCCGTTTATACGCTCTCCACTTAAACCTTTAGTAAGCGGATCCGCTAAATTATCTTTGACGATACAAAGTCAATAGAGATAATTCCATTTGAGAGCAACTGCTTCACGGTATTATGTCTACGACGAATATGTCTAGACTTACCGTTGTATATCACATTTTGTGCCCTAGATATAGCTGCTTGATTGTCGCAGTGTATACATATAGCGGGCACTGGCTTTTGCCACAACGGTATATCTTCTAAGAATTGTCGAAGCCATTCTGCTTCTTCTCCAGCCTTATCTAAGGCTATGAATTCCGATTCCATAGTGGAACGGGCAATACATGTTTGCTTAGAAGATTTCCATGATACCGCTGCTCCTGCTAGAGTAAATACGTATCCGCTAGTTGATTTTGATTCCTCAGAATCTGCAATCCAATTAGCATCACTGTATCCTTCCAGTACAGGAGGATACTTTCCATATTTCAAGGCATATTCCTTGGTATGTGATACGTAACCTAATACTCGTAGTAGAGCGGTCCAATGTAGATCACTAGGGTTGCTAGTATATCTACTTAACTTGCTTACAGCGTAAGCAATATCGGGTCTAGTGCAATTCATTAAATACATTAGACTTCCGATAATCTGAGAATACTCCAACTGGCGTATTCCAGTTCCTGCATTCTTATGAAGGTGGACGTGTGGGAGAAAAGGATTTGTATCTCTCTTTATCCCATGATCCTTGAATCTTTCTATCATTTATCCACGTAGTGAGATTGAGATAGACTGATTCCATCTGGTGTCTAGTAATTTTAATTCCTAAAATTACATCAGCAACCCCCAGATCCTTCATATCAAAACAGTTGGATAACATTCTTTTAGTGGACTTAATAATCTCAATATTAGTCCCAAGTATCAACATGTCGTCTACATAAAGACAAACAATGATACATGCATCTCCAACTGTTTTAGTGTAAACACACTTATCGCATTCATTGATAGTGAATCCATCTTTGATCATGACACTATCAATTTCTCATGCCATTGTTTTGGAGCCTGTTTTAAACGTATAAGGATTTTACCAATTTACACACCTTGTGTTCTTGGTTCTTGACTATAAATCCTTCTGGTTGCTCCATATAAATTTCTTCATTTAATTCACCATTTAAGAATGCAGTCTTGACATCCATTTGATGGATATCTTAAGTTGTGCAATACTGCAATCGCAATCAACATCCGAATGGAGAGTTATTCTTGTTACTGGTGAATATGTATCGAAGTAGTCAAGTCCTTCTTTTTGCCGATAACCCTTGGCTACTAATCTACCCTTGTACTTATCGATTAGATCCATCGGGTTTTAATTTTCGTTTTGAAAATCCACTTACACCCAATGGTTTACTTCCAGGAGGCAAGTTTACCAATTCCCAAGTATGATTACTTAGTATGGATTCTATTTCGCTATTTATAGCTTATTTCCACATTTGTGCTTCTGGGTTTGACATAGCCTCTTTAAATGTTTGAGGCTCGCTCTCAATAGCGTATGCTATGAAATCTGGACCAAAAGATTTTGAGATTCTAGATCTCTGACTTCTTCTTGGTTCAATTTCCGCATTAACAATTGGTTCCTCGGGGCTTTCGTCCTGAACGCCATCTCGTGTGTTCTTTTCCCAGAAGTCTTATCTGCTTCCCGTTTGTACGGAAAGATATCTTCAAAGAACACAGCATCTCGAGATTCGATAATCATGTTTACATGAATATCTGGTATTTCTGATTTATGAACCAGAAACCTTTTAGTGGACTTAATAATCTCAATATTAGTCCCAAGTATCAACATGTCGTCTCATAAAGGACAAACAATGATACATGCATCTCCAACTGTTTTAGTGTAAACACACTTATCGCATTCATTGATAGTGAATCCATCTTTGATCATGACACTATCAATTTCTCATGCCATTGTTTTGAGCCTGTTTTAAACCGTATAAGGATTTTACCAATTTACACACCTTGTTTCTTGGTTCTTGACTATAAATCCTTCTGGTTGCTCCATATAAATTTCTTCATTTAATTCACCATTAAGAATACAGTCTTGACATCCATTTGATGGATATCTAAGTTGTGCAATACTGCAATCGCAATCAACATCCGAAATGGACGTTATTCTTGTTACTGGTGAATATGTATCGAAGTAGTCAAGTCCTTCTTTTTGCCGATAACCCTTGGCTACTAATCTAGCCTTGTACTTATCGATAGATCCATCGGTTTTAATTTTCGTTTGAAAATCCACTTACACCCAATTGGTTTACTTCCAGGAGGTAAGTTTACCAATTCCCAAGTATGATTACTTAGTATGGATTCTATTTCGCTATTTATAGCTTCTTTCCACATTTGTGCTTCTGGGTTGACATAGCCTCTTAAATGTTTGAGGCTCGCTCTCAATAGCGTATGCTATGAAATCTGGACCAAAAGATTTTGAGATTCTAGATCTCTGACTTCTTCTTGGTTCAATTTCCGCATTAACAATTGTTCCTCGGGGCTTTCTGTCCCTGAACGCCATCTCGTGTGTTCTTTTCCCAGAAGTCTTATCTGCTTCCCGTTTGTACGGAAAGATATCTTCAAAGAACACAGCATCTCGAGATTCGATAATCATGTTTACATGAATATCTGGTATTTCTGATTTATGAACCAGAAACCTATAGGCACTACTATTCAAGGCATAGCCTATGAATATGCAGTCTATAGTTTTTGCTCCCAACTTAGTCTTTTTGGGTAATGGTGCCAGCACCTTTGCAAGGCACCCCCACATTTTGAGGTAATGGTAGGAAGGTGTCCTTCCATGCCATAACTCGAATGGTATAAGACCAAGTTTCTTGTGGGGTACTCTATTTAGAATATGATTTGCAGTTAATAGAGCTTCCCCCCACAAGTTCTGCGGAGCTCCAGAACTTACGAGCATAGAGTTAACCATCTCCTTCAAAGTTCTGTTCTTCCGTTCAGCAATTCCATTCTGCTGAGGAGTGTATGGTGCTGTAGTTTGATGGTATTATACCAAAACTAGCACATAACTCACTAAAATCATTTGATTCATATTCTCCGCCTCTATCGGATTTTAGAATCTTGATTTTCTTGTTGAGTGATTCTCAACTTCGGCTTTATATGTTGTAAACATATTTATTGCCTCATCCTTACTGTTCAAAAGATACACATAACAGTATCTTGTACAGTCATCGATAAAAGTAATGAAATACTTTTTACCGCCCTCTAGTTGGCATAAACTTCAAGTCACATAGATCGCTATGAATTAACCCTAAAGGTTCTGTATTTCGATCTATTGAGTGAAATGAATTTTTAGCAACTTGGCCTCAACACAAAACCTCACACTTGCGAATTTCTTCCAAGTGAGTTTATGAATATATCCCAGATTAGACAAGTTTTTCAAAGACTTGTAATTTACATGCCCTAATCTAGCATGCCACAGAATAGGAGACTCAAGCAAATAAACAGAAGATTTTCCTTTTATTAGCTTTGGGTACAAATACACGGACTTTTTATCAACCACTGCAACATTGGCTTTGAAAAGTCCATCTACAAGATAACCCTTTCCCACATACATCCCTCCCTTAGTAAGTACAAATTTGTCGGATTCAAATACAATTCTAAATCCTTTCTTACTAAGTATAGATCCGGAAATTAGATTCTTTCGGATGTCTGGAACATGAAGGACATCGTAAGAGTAAGCTCTTTGGCCCGATGTCCACTTCAGGATGACCTTGCCCTTTCCTTCAACCTTTGAGGAAGCTGAATTACCCAGAATAATTGATCATCTTGCTCTAGTCTTTGATATTCTGAGAATAACAAGTTCTCCGAGCAGATGTGCCTGGTAGCTCCAGTGTCTACCCACCAGTCTTTGTTATTGGTTGTCAGATTTACTTCTGACACCACAGCAGAAAGACTTGGTGATTCATGGTTGGTCATGTTGGCCTGTGGGTGGCTTTTCTTGTTCTTCTTTTGACGGGCTGCGGCATTCATTTGCTTGTGACCTTCTTTGTTGCAGATGTAACAGGTCCCTTTGAAGCGCATGGTTCTGCCGTCTTGAGCCTTGCCTTTGGTACCCCTGGGAAGGCTTCTTCCTCTTCAAGCTTTGGAAGTAGATGCCTTTCCCCTTTGAGTCCTCGATCACATTTGCTTTGCTTCGTAGGAGTTCTTGCTGCTCCTTTTCTCGGACTTGCGGTTGTCCTCCTCTATACGAAAGCCTCACAATGAGATCCTCCAACTTTAGCTCCTTTCTCTTGTGCTTCAGGTAGTTCTTGAAGTCTCTCCACGCAGGGGGGAGCTTCTCCACGATGGTTGCAACCTGAAAAGTTTCAGGAAGAATCATACCTTCGGCCTCTATCTCGTGCAAGATAAGTTGGAACTCTTGCACCTGACTGATGACAGTCTTGCTATCCACCATTTTGTACTCCAGAAATCGCCAACGACGAACTTCTTGGTACCAGCATCTCAGTCTGTACTTCTTGTCAAGACTGGCCATAACTTCTTTGCCGTAGTAATCGGACTGTAGACATTGTAAAAGAGAGTCATCCAGTCCATTAAGAACATAATTTCGGCAAAGAAGTCACCTTGTGTCCAAGCATCGAATGCAAAGGACTGAATCCCGATCAGTTCCGGGTTCTGGTGGATCCTCCTGCAGGAATTTGGCCAGATGTAGAGTGGTCAAGTAGAAGAGCATCTTCTGTTGCCACCTCTTGAACTCTGTGCCATCAAACTTTCCTGGCTTCTCCGGCTTCGGGTTAGGAAGTGGAGTTGGCATCAAACCTTGGAGCGGTATGTTTGTTGCCTTGCTGGAGGTATCTTGAATTGTCTCAGACATTTTTTCTGCAAGTTCAAGCAGAACAGAAGTGAGAAACAATAATTGTCTTAAGATTGTTGGGTATTCTGCTTAACAAGAATCAATCTGACAAACTTATCAAGATCACTGAGATATCAACAATCTAATTGGCCAGGTCGGCAAATATCAGGGGGAGGTTTTCCGTTCAATAGAACGTTCCTTAATTTAAGAACCACCTTTCAATTTTCTTCCTTGGTTTAAGCACCAATTAGACTGAATCCAAGTCAGTCACATATACTGTATGTAAAGTATATCCCTGTATAAAGGATTTAATCCACTTATACAGTTTTACTTAGACTGAATCTAAGTCAATCTCGATATACTATAAAGTATATCCCCTGTATAAAGGACTTAGTCCTTATACAGTAATTGAAGTGAGGTACGCTTACAGCGAATCTCCTTAAGGACAATTACGTCCCCCGCACCGGTGCTTACGGGATAATGGACGCTGGTCTCCCAAGATACAAACACTTCTTCACGGTATTTGGACAGCACTACCAAATACCGTACGGTCGAACCGTAGTCAACCAGTAACCTACACAGGATTAGCAAAACAGCGGTATAATGACAAATTTCAAATGAATATTTGTTCTTACTCTTTTGGAGGAACACCCACTGTTGAGAACGTAGGAAGGTTGAAGAAATTTGGCAGAATCTCCTTTAGAAGTAGCTTCGGATTCCACTTCACTTGGAAGTCGCGGATTCTCACTTTGTTGGAAGTCGTCTATTCTCACTTCACTGTTGGAAGTCGCTCTGGAATTCGAGGAGTCGAAATTCGCCGGAGCCCAGTTCAGAACGGAGTCAGAACTTTATAGAGAGAGAGAGATCTTTCAGAAGAGAGAAAGATTCTTCGGATTGGTGTGTCTGAGAATGGACCCCTGGAGCGTTTTTTATAGCGCTCTGGAGGGGTATTCTCGTCCGCCCAATTCCAGCAGTTGCGACGGTTCGGACAGAACCGTCGCAACCGATCAACCGCCCTGTCGGTTTTCCGACAGCGGTGGCGAACGGACGGATCTGTTCGCGCGGACCGGACACCCGTTGGAGATTCGAAACCTTTCGCGGACCAACTGACCTGATTCAAAAAGAACCAGGGTAGGGAACCCCAGGCCACGGACCACGAGCCACGAGCCACGGACCCGGACCCGGCCCGGACCCGGCGCGGCCGGCCGGCCGCCGCCGCCGCCAGCCAGCGGCGGGCGCGCGTGCGCGCACGTACGTAAGTACGTGCATAGTTCCCTGCTTTTCGCGCGCGAAAACTCCAAGTACCCAAAAGGCACGCCCTTTGTTCTCATTTTCTCTATTTATACCCCATGAGCTTCCAACACATGGCCAATGTGGGACTAAATGCTTGTAGCTAATTTAGTCCCTTTTGCTTTGAATTAGGCAATCTTTGGACTTGAATATCTCATTCATTCGAAGTCGGAATTGAACATGTAAAATACCACGTCATCACAAATGAAAAGGAGAACACACTCCAACCATCATCCGGTTGATTGATCAACGGATCTCGCCATAATCATCTCGAAGATTCAGCTTTATATTCTTCAATTCCAACAATCCCCCACAATGAATGGAGATTCAAGGAAATGACACACAAAGAGACTGACTCTATTGTGTAAGGTACTTGAGAAAAGAAACTGCATAAGGATAGGTGAACTAGGTCTTGAACCTTCCATAGTGAAAGCTTTATCGGACTTACTGGCTAATCAGTGAACTAGGTCTTGAAATGTTAGCCGTAGTGTAAGTCAAGTCAACAAGCTTCACACAGTAACTTTCCAAATCAACTTTGGTTCTCTGTTGTGTCCGTTTTGGCCCTGGACATTCTTGTTTCAGAGAGTATCTTTAGGGAATAACAGCCTCCATAGAGATTCCCAAGAGCCGACCCAAACTCTATACTCACATAGGTGATGGACCTATTAAGAGTAGTCTACTCTACTCCACTTGTTTAGTAACAAGATATAGGCATCATTAAAAGCGTTAAGCTTATCCTTAACCCACTTGTAGAAAAGCACTTATGTGCACCATAGGAATGGATTGGAGTCAAGCTCCCCAAGTGCTTACTTGCTGAGTCAATCAATCATAACTAGTTTTTCCTCTTGAACTTAGTCCGTGGGATCTCCAGTCGCTAAGTGAGGTTTCCATTAAGCTGACTCGGTAAGGTTAGGCTTTTAGACCCATTCCCCTCGATGCGCAGTTTATACGCTCTCCACTTAAACCTTTAGTAAGCGGATCGCTAAATTATCCTTGACGATACAAAGTCAATAGAGATAATTCCATTTTGAGAGCAACTGCTTCACGGTATTATGTCTACGACGAATATGTCTAGACTTACCGTTGTATATCACATTTTGTGCCCTAGATATAGCTGCTTGATTGTCGCAGTGTATACATATAGCGGGCACTGGCTTTTGCCACCAACGGTATATCTTCTAAGAATTGTCGACGAAGCCATTCTGCTTCTTCTCCAGCCTTATCTAAGGCTATGAATTCCGATTCAATAGTGGAACGGGCAAATACATGTTTGCTTAGAAGATTCCATGATACCGCTGCTCCTGCTAGAGTAAATACGTATCCGCTAGTTGATTTTGATTCCTCAGAATCTGCAATCCAATTAGCATCACTGTATCCTTCCAGTACAGGAGGATACTTTCCATATTTCAAGGCATATTCCTTGGTATGTGATACGTAACCTAATACTCGTAGTAGAGCGGTCCAATGTAGATCACTAGGGTTGCTAGTATATCTACTTAACTTGCTTACAGCGTAAGCAATATGGGTCTAGTGCAATTCATTAAATACATTAGACTTCCGATAATCTGAGAATACTCCAACTGCGTATTCCAGTTCCTGCATTCTTATGAAGGTGGACGTGTGGGAGGAAAGGATTGTATTCTCTTTATCCCATGATCCTTGAATCTTTCTATCATCTTATCCACGTAGTGAGATTGAGATAGACTGATTCCATCTGGTGTTCTAGTAATTTTAATTCCTAAAAATTACATCAGCAACCCCCAGATCCTTCATATCAAAACAGTTGGATAACATTCTTTTAGTGGACTTAATAATCTCAATATAGTCCCAAGTATCAACATGTCGTCTACATAAAGACAAACAATGATACATGCATCTCCAACTGTTTTAGTGTAAACACACTTATCGCATTCATTGATAGTGAATCCATCTCTTGATCATGACACTATCAAATTTCTCATGCCATTGTTTTGGAGCCTGTTTTAAACCGTATAAGGATTTTACCAATTTACACACCTTGTGTTCTTGGTCTTGACTATAAATCCTTCGGTTGCTCCATATAAATTTCTTCATTTAATTCACCATTTAAGAATGCAGTCTTGACATCCATTGATGGATATCTAAGTTGTGCAATACTGCAATCGCAATCAACATCCGAATGGACGTTATTCTTGTTACTGGTGAATATGTATCGAAGTAGTCAAGTCCTTCTTTTGACCGATAAACCTTGGCTACTAATCTACCCTTGTACTTATCGATAGATCCATCGGGGTTAATTTTTCGTTTGAAAATCCACTTACACCCAATTGGTTTACTTCCAGGAGGCAAGTTTACCAATTCCCAAGTATGATTACTTAGTATGGATTCTATTTCGCTATTTATAGCTTCTTTCCACATTGTGCTTCTGGGTTTGACATAGCCTCTTTAAATGTTTGAGGCTCGCTCTCAATAGCGTATGCTATGAAATCTGGACCAAAAGATTTTGAGATTCTAGATCTCTGACTTCTTCTTGGTTCAATTTCCGCATTAACAATTGGTTCCTCGGGGCTTTCGTCCCTGAACGCCATCTCGTGTGTTCTTTTCCCAGAAGTCTTATCTGCTTCCCGTTTGTACGGAAAGATATCTTCAAAGAACACAGCATCTCGAGATTCGATTAATCATGTTTACATGAATATCTGGTATTTCTGATTTATGAACCAGAAACCTTTTAGTGGACTTAATAATCTCAATATTAGTCCCAAGTATCAACATGTCGTCTACATAAAGACAAACATGATACATGCATCTCCAACTGTTTATTTTTAGTGTAAACACACTTATCGCATTCATTGATAGTGAATCCATCTTTGATCATGACACTATCAAATTTCTCATGCCATTGTTTTGGAGCCTGTTTTAAACCGTATAAGGATTTTACCAATTTACACACCTTGTGTTCTTGGTTCTTGACTATAAATCCTTTGGTTGCTCCATATAAATTTCTTCATTTAATTCACCATTTAAGAATGCAGTCTGATATCCATTTGATGGATATCTAAGTTGTGCAATACTGCAATCGCAATCAACATCCGAATGGACGTTATTCTTGTTACTGGTGAATATGTATCGAAGTAGTCAAGTCCTTCTTTTTTCCGATAACCCTTGGCTACTAATCTAGCCTTGTACTTATCGATAGATCCATCGGGTTTTAATTTTCGTTTGAAATCCACTTACACCCAATTGGTTACTTCCAGGAGGTAAGTTTACCAATTCCCAAGTATGATTTACTTAGTATGGATTCTATTCGCTATTTATAGCTTCTTTCCACATTTGTGCTTCTGGGTTTGACATAGCCTCTTTAAATGTTTGAGGCTCGCTCTCAATAGCGTATGCTATGAAATCTGGAACAAAAGATTTTGAGATTCTAGATCTCTGACTTCTTCTTGGTTCAATTTCCGCATTAACAATTGGTTCCTCGGGGCTTTCGTCCTGAACGCCATATCGTGTGTTCTTTTCCAGAAGTCTATCTGCTATTCCGTTTGTACGGAAAGATATCTTCAAAGAACACAGCATCTCGAGATTCGATAATCATGTTTACATGAATATCTGGTATTTCTGATTTATGAACCAGGAAACCTATAGGCACTACTATTCAAGGCATAGCCTATGAATATGCAGTCTATAGTTTTTGCTCCCAACTTAGTCTTTTTGGGTAATGGTGCCAGCACCTTTGCAAGGCACCCCCACATTTTGAGGTAATGGTAGGAAGGTGTCCTTCCATGCCATAACTCGAATGGTATAAGGACCAAGTTTCTTGTGGGGTACTCTATTTAGAATATGATTTGCAGTTAATAGAGCTTCCCCCACAAGTTCTGCGGAGCTCCAGAACTTACGAGCATAGAGTTAACCATCTCCTTCAAAGTTTTGTTCTTCCGTTCAGCAATTCCATTCTGCTGAGGAGTGTATGGTGCTGTAGTTTGATGTATTATACCAAAACTAGCACATAACTCACTAAAATCATTTGATTCATATCTCCGCCTCTATCGGATTTTAGAATCTTGATTTTCTTGTTGAGTTGATTCTCAACTTCGGCTTTATATGTTGTAAACATATTTATTGCCTCATCCTTACTGTTCAAAAGATACACATAACAGTATCTTGTACAGTCATCGATAAAAGTAATGAAATACTTTTTACCGGCCTCTAGTTGGCATAAACTTCAAGTCACATAGATCGCTATGAATAACCCTAAAGGTTCTGTATTTCGATCTATGAGTGAAATGAATTTTTAGCCAACTTGGCCTCAACACAAACCTCACACTTGCGAATTTCTTCCAAGTTGAGTTTAGGAATATATCCCAGATTAGACAAGTTTTTCAAAGACTTGTAATTTACATGCCCTAATCTAGCATGCCACAGAATAGGAGACTCAAGCAAATAAACAGAAGATTTTCCTTTTATTAGCTTTGGGTACAAATACACGGACTTTTTATCAACCACTGCAACATTGGCTTTGAAAAGTCCATCTACAAGATAACCCTTTCCCACATACATCCCTCCCTTAGTAAGTACAATTTGTCGGATTCAAATACAATTCTAAATCCTTTCTTACTAAGTATAGATCCGGAAATCAGATTCTTTCGGATGTCTGGAACATGAAGGACATCGTTAAGAGTAAGCTCTTTGCCCGATGTCCACTTCAGGATGACCTTTCCCTTTCCTTCAACCTTTGAGGAAGCTGAATTACCCATGAATAATTGCTCATCTTGCTCTAGTCTTTGATATTCTGAGAATAACAATTTCTCCGAGCAGATTTGCCTGGTAGCTCCCGTGTCTACCCACCAGTCTTTGTTATTGGTTGTCAGATTTACTTCTGACACCACAGCAGAAAGACTTGGTGATTCATGGTTGGTCATGTGGCCTGTGGGTGGCTTTTCTTGTTCTTCTTTGACGGCTGCGCATTCATTTGCTTTGTGACCTTCTTTGTTGCAGATGTAACAGGTCCCTTTGAAGCGCATGGTTCTGCCGTCTTGAGCCTTGCCTTTGTACCCCTGGGAAGGCTTCTTCCTCTTCAAGCTTTTGGAAGTAGATGCTTTCCCCTTTGAGTCCTCGATCACATTTGCTTTTGCTTCGTAGGAGGTCTTGCTGCCCTTTTCTCGGACTTGCGGTTGTCCTCCTCTATACGAAGCCTCACAATGAGATCCTCCAACTTTAGCTCCTTTCTCTGTGCTTCAGGTAGTTTCTTGAAGTCTCTTCACGCAGGGGGGAGCTTCTCCACGATGGTTGCAACCTGAAAAGTTTCAGGAAGAATCATACCTTCGGCCTCTATCTCGTGCAAGATAAGTTGGAACTCTTGCACCTGACTGATGACAGTTCTTGCTATCCACCATTTTGTACTCCAGGAAATCGTCCAACGACGAACTTCTTGGTACCAGCATCTTCAGTCTTGTACTTCTTGTCAAGACTGGCCCATATAACTTCTTTGCCGTAGTTAATCGGACTGTAGACATTGTAAAGAGAGTCATCCAGTCCATTAAGAACATAATTTCGGGCAAAGGAAGTCACCTGTGTCCAAGCATCGAATGCAAGGATGAATCCCGATCAGTTCCGGGTTCTGGTGGATCCTCCTGCAGGAATTTGGCCAGATGTAGAGTGGTCAAGTAGAAGAGCATCTTCTGTTGCCACCTCTGAACTCTGTGCCATCAAACTTTCCTGGCTTCTCCGGCTTCGGTTAGGAAGTGGAGTTGGCATCAAACCTTGGAGCGGTATGTTTGTTGCCTGCTGGAGGTATCTTGATTTGTCTCAGACATTTTTCTGCAAGTTCAAGCAGAACAGAAGTGAGAGAAAGAAAATAATTGTCTTAAGATTGTTGGTATTCTGCTTAACAAGAATCAATCTGACAACTTATCAAGATCACTGAGATATCAACAATCTAATTGGCAAGGTCGGCAAATATCAGGTGGGAGGTTTTCCGTTCAATAGAACGTTCCTTAATTTAAGAACCACCTTTCAATTTCCTTCCTTGGTTTAAGCACCAATTAGACTGAATCCAAGTCAGTCACAATATACTGTAAAGTATATCCCCTGTATAA